>JASANB010000272.1:0-30297 GCA_030248155.1 Sabatieria punctata
CCTTATTCCATGGCGGGGGGCATTTTGACCTAGAATCGATCCGTAGAACAGAAAACAACTGGCGTTAGTAAGCCATAAGCGCAAGACAAGATGCACACGACTCAGACGCATTCAGCAGTGCCGTGGCGATTGCCTTTGCGCGGGGTGGGTTTGTTGGCTAGTTGGGGTTTGGAGCTAAAGTGGATATCCTATTCTTTACATCTTGGATACTGACACCAACAAACCCACGTTATTAATATATTCCCTATTGTGATGGGGAATACTTTGCAGAGATTACTGTATAGGCAGTAGGGGTGACTAGCACCTGCTGCGTCAGTTTTAAAAGTGGGAGGCTTGAAACTGCAGTCGCGATTACCGGCGGCCGTACTAAGCTGGTCAGTGTGCCTTCCGGCATAAGCCATGCTGTCTCAGATCTATTGTGTGAGTGATTGACACCTCTCATTAGCCTCTTAATTGGAACTGAACAGGTCACACTCAAAGCACCACACGGACTTGCCGGAACTATGTCGCACCCAACCGGCCCACACCGAACCGACTCACACCGAACTGGCCCTGCACCGAAACGGGACACGCACCCAACCGGCCCACACCCAACCGGCCGCACCCAAACGGCCCACACCCAAACGGCCACACCGAACTGTACCCTACCCGTGAGTACGTATGCAGTGCGTTGGGTTTAGATAGCTCTGTGCACCACGAGCACCGGTCGTATGTGGATCCCCAGCGGCACTGACAACCTGACTCGCATCTCTAACACTGACCAATTATTCGCCTTTGAGGTGGAGGAGATACCGCCGGAGGAGAAGCCCATTCTGATTTGGGCCACCCAACACGTTCGGTACTATTTGCTTTCTTTTTGTGCGTAGATGATGAGTGGCTTTTTAATTGTTTCAAACTAATCCTGGTACTCGTTTGGTAGAGAGAACACGGATTAAGCACGAAACAGTCGCGTTCGCTTTTTATTGGCGGGTTTGCCTTCTTTTAAGTGTATGTTTATGTTCTTTCGCGCCTCTTGTATTTCCAGTCGAATAGATCTACATGATTAGGCGAACAAAAAGTTAAGTGTTCGCCTGAATACTCGTGTCGAAAAACTTAACTCGCCACAGCCGCCATTTTATGGACACCCGGCAAATGTAGGGCGCCGTCATTTTGCGAGACGAGTATGAATACCCATACATGGGCCGGGGGTGAGGGGGGTTAGGCCCTCGCCGGCCAATACCCCCTCAGTCGTTCATGTCCCCCCTCGCCGGCAGGAGGCACGCCCCCCGCATGCTGTACCCCCTCCGAAAATCCGGTGACCTTGTTTTGGGAAAGCAAAAAGTTTCGGTCACACCCCCCCTCGGCGGCCCATACCGCCTCCGAAAATCCGGCGACCTTTTTTTGGGAAAGTGTTTTTTTATACTGCAACCACCCTCCATTTATTCCGGCCCATGTATGTGAATACCCCATAAAAGGGTAATCTCTGAAGGGTTAAGCGCTCACTCCAATCAAACAAGTGCAAAGGCGTTGGTGGTTTTACCGTAATTTTCTGAATTCCAGAAACAGTCACGTGTCCACTCCTCTCTGCATGTACAGAACGATAGCAACGCCGTTGTGTCTTAAGATTGGCAGCGCCGACTTGACCGAAGAAAGGCTGTATCAAGAGCTTAAGCAGAGAATATCGTAAGCTTACTCAATTTTGCCTGCCCTGACTGACTACTTCTTGCTTCAGCCCCATGTTTGCCGAATTACCCGACGAAAACGAACAGTGGTGGCTGGACACGGCTGACGATAATGCTGGTACTCTTTTGTTTGCAAAGAACAGCCCTTCTTCGCTCATAAGTTAGTAGTCGTTGCATTGCCTTTTTGGTCTTTGTCGCTTTCACTTGACGCTTCTCAACAAGCGGTATATTTATCGTTGTTGTTTTTTTTTCAGAGATAGACAGTGGGGTGGAGGAAAACGGTGATTCTAAAGATTCCAAAGACGACGTTTCTCCCATGAACACTAGCGATAGTCCGGACGGTTAGTTTCCCAACGGGAGCTTCAAATACAGCAGTCAGTTTCAGCTGACGGCGCAGGTCATTGTCTGTTCGAGCTCAGCTTTGCTAACAGTCAGCAGGCGCCGCTGCCCGACAGCAGTCTGTCCAAGTTGATGGCCGGTCCGTATCAGCCGTCTACAATTTACGCCTATCTGGACTGGCACCCGCTGGCTTGTCAGAAATTCTTCAACGAGGAATACGAGCAAGTACGTACCAGACAAACGGCGGTGTCCTTGGGTTTAGTGGTGCTCTTTTATAGAACGTCGAACTGCACGAGTCGTTGAAGCCGCGCAAGAGCAACATCCAGCTGTCGGAGTGTCTCAGCCTGTTCACCAAACCTGAGAAGTTGGGTGAACATGACTTGTGGTGAGTTGCTTTGTTTGGTTTTATTTGGTCTGCCTTACATTTATCGCTGCATAATGTGCTGTCGAGTCCGACTGACTGACAAACCGACCGACCGACCGACCGACCGACCGACCGACCGACCGACCGACCGACCGACCGACCGACCGACCGACCGACCGACCGAAGGTGACTGACTGAGCGACTGACTGACTGACTGACCGACCGACCGACCGACTGAAGGTGACTGACAAAGTGACCTGAGCTGACCTGAGAGCACTATTACAATACTACTGCTAACTACTAATTTGCTGCAGTGTAGAGAGTGATGGTTGTTTGAGGTATTGTCCGCAGTGCAAAGATTTCCGTCAAGCAACCAAGAAGCTGGAGCTGTGGAGTCTGCCAAACGTGCTTATCGTTCACCTGAAGCGGTTCCAGTACTCGAGATATCTGAGAGACAAAATTGAGTCGTTGGTCGAATTTCCCGTCAAGTCCGTTCCTTTTTTGCCTTCCTACCTAAACACGCTTGCACTGGCTTTCAGAAAGCTGGACATGTCTCCGTGGGTGATCAATCCCGATTATTCATCCACTGTTTATGACCTGATCGCCGTTTCCAATCACATGGGAGGTTTGGGCGGCGGACATTGTAATCGTGTTTATTTATTTGTTTGATTGCTTTGACTGTTTGTCTTCTTTTTTAGACACTGCTTACGCCAAAAATAAGGACGACCAGAAATGGTACAGCTTCGACGATTCTTGTACGGCTCCGCTCAGCGCTGAAAACGTTGAACCTCATATTGTGGTAAGCTTTTATTTTACTTAGTTTGTTTGACATGCTGACTTGACAAGAGATTTTTGGTTAGAATTTGGTGCAGAAAATGTAGGAAGTAGAAGTAAATTAGTTCAAAATTGTTTTGTTTTAACGAAAAACGTACCAAAAACCGTAATGTTAGCACAAAAAAACCCCCGACGTTTTGGCTTCCGCCGCTACCGCACTTAGTATTTCAGAATTCCAAAATTTTCAAATTTGTTTGACACTGTTGCTTGTACGCAGTGTAGCGTGTTGCCAAGTTGAATCGATAGTTTAGGGCAGCAATGCGTACGTTCTGTTCTACCAACGACGTCATCAGGCTGGCGACGTAGATCCAAACATTCAAACCGAGGAGCTTTCCGATTGATTGACTCACTGCCTCCTCCGTTCTGTGATACCACTGCTATTTAACCGCGTCATTGGACGGCCGTCTCTCGCTATTCTACCTTAAAGAGCCGCCTAATTCTGTTGAGAACAAAATGGCTTGTTTGTTTTCGAACTTTAGGCTAAAATCTACCTATATGCGAGCGACCACTAATCGGCCTTCGTTTGACGTCACTGGAAATCCGGTGCTTTTGTACGTAATAATTGTGTGCGCACTTCGTAATTGTTTGTTCCCTCTGTCAGTTGATTCCTGTACGTTTCTTTCTTTAAACCGTCGTTCGTTGCTGTTTCGATGTAATCGGGTAAACTCGTCGTTTGGTGGAGTTGTTTGCTCTGGTCGCATTTTCGGTTGTTTCCTGTTGATGCAATATTTATGAGCCGATTTAGGCGGCACAGCTGTGCTAAGACAAACAAAATGCCCTATATGTCGCGTCTTAGCAGCTATGACGAGGCTTGTGTTCGGCTGTGTATGTTTTTGTTTAGGCTGGCCAAAGTGGTTTGTCTTGGCGGTCGTGCAATTTGGATTTAGTGGTTACTTAAGCAGTCTAAATTATCCTAATCACTACCCGGCTAATACGAAAGAAAGGTGGATTATTGAGGCACCTGTGGGAAGTTTGGTCGAACTGCGCTTTGAACAACTGTATGGAGTGGAGTCTGGGCCCTACGAAAATTGCTACGATTTTGTTAACTTGATTGATGGGCAGTTTCGCTCCCGCTTGGGGCTGCCGTGCGCTCCCGTTGTGCCAATAAGAGGTAATTAGGCTTTGAATGAAACGAAAATACCGTTGTGTTTAGAGTCGTTGTGTGGTCAGAAAGCTCCAGATCGGTTTACAAGTGACAGCAATGTTCTGATCATTGAGTTCTGTTCTGATGCATCGAATAACGAAGTCGGGTTTGGTTTGCGATGGGTTGCAGTTGACAAGAACTCAAGTATGTGCATCCACCTCTGCTGATTTCGAACCAGAAACGTTTAGAATCCCCACTGTGTGGTCTGCCTTCCGCAAAGTACCCAGGCGACATTTACTTCTTTCCGAATGGCACAGTTTGGGGCAGAATGGCTCAACGGATTGTCGGAGGGTTCCACGCCCCTTCCCATAGTTGGCCTTGGATGGCTGCTCTGCTAATTCAGGGCTACAAGGGCTGGGAACAGTTTTGCGGGGCCTCCTTGATTCATAGTCAATGGGTAGTCACTGCCGCTCATTGCTTGTAAGTTCCCGTTTTGCTCATTACCCTTTATGGTATGCATGTATAAACAGAGGGCATCTGGGATCCCCTTTTGACCAATGTAAGAGCAATTTCTGACGCGAAAATTGCTAAAAATGCCTGAAACAGAGCTTAGTTTTTAATTAAACAACGATTTTTGAGCGATTTCTGGTACTCTCTCCCTCCACCAGCCGGGCTGACCCGACACCCCGAACGCGTTCGGTAGTTATTGTCTGGTCTATTGTACCTGCAGTGCATGCATGTAAGAGGTCATCCGCCAAAAGAGGGAGAGTGGTGGGAATCTGAGTTCAGGATTATAGGAGGAGTTCTGATTTTAGTGGAGGGGATTGAGCACTAAAAAATCGCAAAGAAATTGCTAAGAAGTGCTGTTTTACACGCGATTTTAGCAATTATAGTGTCTGAAATTCTAAAAAAATTGTAAAAGTTTGCTCAAAAAATTACTTGCCAGAAAAATCAGAGAGGAAATCGGTCGGAAAAATCGTATCTCTCTGTTACATGTATGAGCAGTGTCCTAACAAAATAATTTCAGCAAATTTCGCGGACCGTTGTCTATCTATCGAGTAAAATTAGGAGCCGACCAAGTGGGCTCGTCTGGCGGCCCAAACGAACTGAGTCAACAGGTATTTACTGCCGATGACTAACCGTTCTTATCGCATCCTTGTGTAAAGGTGTGCGGTATAAAAGGTATCTACGTCAACCGAAAGTACAGTCGGCTAACCAACAGTCATGACGTGGCTCTGCTCAAGTTGGACTGCACTGTCATTTTTTCCGATGCCATCCGCCCTGTCTGTCTGGGCGCTACAGATGATCTCTGGCAGCCGGACGAGAATGTGGTTATCACTGGGTGGGGACACACCAAAAGTGAGAAACAAATACTCACCACTCTATTTAATGGCATTGTCTTTCAGACAAAGGGTACAGTAGTCCCGTTCTTCTAGAAACAGTGGTAACGGTGGTTAATTGGAATCTGTGTTATTCCGATTACGAGACAGCTCTAGACAAAAGCATGTTTTGTGCCACGAAACCAGGCAGGGATGCTTGTCAGGTGTTGACTAATAGTTTTTAGTGATTTCTGCTATTTTACTACTGCTTTTCTCTAGGGGGATTCAGGTGGTCCGTTAGTGGCCAGAAGAAACGACCTCTGGATTCTGGCTGGCATTATATCATGGGGGTAGGTTTTTCTTTAGGTAGTAAATGGCAGTGCAGCATTAGGCACCGATACTAAGTGAACTGGAACCGTATAAGGTAGCTTTGCCCATCGTCAAATTCCCCTAATACAGTCTGGCACTTAACGCCGTTTATGGTACTATGGTATGTTGATGCGGTAACAGCAACCGACTAAGAGCGAACCAGTAAAGTGTTTATTTTAGCGAGTTAGAGAAAAGAACAATGAGGAGAGGTATTAAAACACAACCACACACAATACAAACAGTAGTAGAGACAACGACAGTAACAATAATAATGCAGAATTGAAGTGCATCTCTACTCTACATGGTAACCCCACGTTCGGGGACTGTGGTGGTACCATATAATATGGTACCTACCCACAGTGGCGTACCCAGGGGTGAAGGGTGTGTGCACTCCCCTTTGCGTTGGAGGTAAGGAGGAAAAATTCGACAAAAATAGGAGAAATGAGTTAATTACACGTCCGTGCTACGTATTACTGTGTATTTTATGCTCAGAATACCTTTTAAATACGTTTTCGAATGCAAAATTTTTAAAATTTTGTCGTCCTGGTCGGGCAGAAGCCCAACCAGGCCAGTTTAAACTACTAAAACTTGTAATTTCTGTTAATTTTAAGCTCAGAATGCTTTTTAAACACGTTTTTAAAGGCTAATTTTGCGAGATTTTCTCGGCTTTGCTGGGCAGCGGCAAAATTTTACACCCCCTTTGCAAAATCATGGGTACACCACTGCCTACCCATGGGTGCCGGTCCCATACATGGTGATGGTACCATATGGTACCACTACGATGGTACGAAATCTGAACGGAGTGTACCGGTACAGGTAGCAATGCCAAGGTAGGGGTACCACTAATATGGTGCCAGTACCATAAACGGCGTTAAGTGCCTGACTGAAATATGCAGTTTCTTCGCTTCGGTGCATTATTGTTGGGTGCTTGTGCGTGTTTGTACAGTATGTTTGTGAGATTTAATTTTAGGAACGGTTGTGCAAATCCGGCGGTAAGTGATACTATGTTTTTTCTGTGAAAGTATTGGCAAGTACTGTATGTACGTACGTACTGAGTCCACTGAGTGAGTGAATGGTTTTAGTACCCTGGAATTTATGGCAACACAGCGGTGTTCAGATCTTGGATTGACTCAGTAGTACACAGCGGCGCGTGACAGAATGTTCTTTAATCAAATTTTTCGATCAGAATTGCTTTTGTGCAGTGAATAAAATTGTCATACTCGTGTCTTTTTGCGCTCTGGTCGTTTGCGTGGCGGCGCACTTGAATATCGGATGATTTTGCGGTTTTCTCCCTGAATGCATTTGTGCATATCTGCACAGTTCTACAGCCTCTTTCAAGTCTCGAACTGTGTTTAGACATTGTGAAATTTATACATATCTGCTTTCTTCGTACTGTACGTATGCGCTGTATGAGATGACAGAGGAAGTGGAAGATGAGGAAATTGTTTTGGCAGTAAGTGTTCTATACCATATACCTGATATGGTACCAGTACCTATTCGGCGTTAGCTGCCTTGCTGTACAAGTATCAAAGCCATAGCACGCCGCAATTGCTCGGGAAATTTTAATTTTCTTAATACTATGATTTTCACTTTTTCGTGCGCATGATTTTTGCTTGCGAGGTTGACTTTTTTTCACAAAACTCGCGTAGCATGTAGCTGACTATGTCGTTAATAAATCGTGGTGAAGATTTGAATAAAATTGATGAAGAAATGACCGAAAGCGAATCGTTTGAGTACAGGTCGAAAAAGGGGCTGGTCATTTTTGGCCTATTCCTAGCTACGTACACCAGTTCTATTTTAGAACAGTCCACTGCATGCGTATCTCCAAAGCACGGAAACGATTGAGCTGGTGGAACCAGTTTCTCCTTCCAAACCGGTGATTGAGGAAGAAATCTCTGAATCGCGAGTCCCGTCTAGCTGGCAAAACAACGACTTCCTGTCCTTTTCGAAACTTGTCGTAAGTGACTTGTTTTTCAACTTCGATTCATTGATTATTTACATAGGTGATTTGTTTGGCAAGCGTCTGTAGTACAATAGTGTTTTGCAGGAAAGCTGGGCGGCCTGCAGGTTCTCGGAGAAATGTTTGCAGTCTGGTTTGTTGGAAGAACCGGATCAAATTTTCCTTCAGGAACACGCCGCACCACCAATCACTTGGTCGACCAAACAGTATTTTTTCTCCTTCCTTCCACTGATCTTGTAATAATCGTTCTGCTATGCACAGTTGCTTCAAATGATTTTCAGGCTCGTCGTAGCCGTTGTATGCAGTGCATTCTGTGGCGATAGACAGAGTTATCTTTCTACAGTTCTGTTCGTTGCTGGGCTTACTCCGCTACTGGTTGTTTGCGGACGTTTCTTGGGAGTGGTTGGACCGCTGCTTCTGCTCAATTGGAATCTAGCCTGTTACCTAAAACTCAGTCATCAATTGGACCTGCTGTTTAGTGCTGCCTGTAGACTGATCCGAGAGCGAGAGCTGATAGACTGGAGCTACGCACAGAAACGGTAGAATTTGAAGTTTTAAGAGTTCGACAGAATATGGAAATTGGACTAGAGATGTACATGGGCCTGGCTGGTAAAACAGTCAGGCACTTAACGCCGTTTATGGTATCGACACCATATGGCACCGGTACCTAGGGTGGTGGTACCAATGTACCCCCACCTTCGGGGCCTGTGGTGATACCATATATGGTACCCCTACCTATGACCATGGGTGCCGGTACGGTACCATATGGTACCGCTACCATATGTATATGGTACGAAATGTGAACAGAGTAGTACCATATGGTACCGGTACCGTTACCAATGCGAAGGTAGGGGTACCATATATGGTACCACCACAGTCCTCGAACGTGGGGGTACGTACCATACATATATGGTGCCGCTACCATATATGGTGACGGTCAGACATGGGCTAGCATTTCGGCTGAGGGGGGGGTAGAATTTTCAATTCCTGAGGGGGGGGGGGGGCTGAGGGGGGGGTAGGAGCGCCTGAGGGGGGGCTGAGGGGGTGGTAAGCCAAAAAGTCCGATTTTTTGCTAAAATCAAGGTTTTTTGGCTTATTTTTCATCAAAATACGTTAAAATAAGCTATTCTGAGCTCATTTACACCTAATCCAGGCATATATTTATCATAATTTTCTATACAAAAATCTTAAAAAAATTCCTGAGGGGGGGGGGGTAGCGGCCGGCTGAGGGGGGGGGTAGGTCAGAGCCTGAGGGGGGGCCCACCCCCCCCCCCGCCCCCCCCCCTTTGCCCATGTCTGGTGACGGTACCATATGGTACCACCACAGACCCGAAGGTGGGGGTACCATATGGTACCACTACCCTAGGTACCGACACCATATATGGTGTCGGTGCCATAAACGGCGTTAAGTGCCTGACTGCAAAATAGTGGGTGGCCGATTTCTGTATCTATCGCTTGTTTCGTTTTGCTGTAACTTCAGTGTTGGTCAATCAATTTTACTGAAATTTTAACACAACATGCAAACAACCACATAATTTTTACCTTCAAAATGTTAGCCAAGTCGGTCGCTTCAATCATTAGTTTTGCACTTCCATTTGTCGGCCGTCACTTCACGTCACAAATCACACGCAGAACTAATGGTTGAAGTGGCAGACGTGACTAAGATTTTGAGAGTAAAACACTGAGCATATTTTGTTAAAATTTCAGTAAAATCGGTTGACGACCACAAAAGTTTGAGTAAGATTGAAACCCGGATCGTGGTACATTCTTCCCTTATATAGTTTATTCTGGCTAACACAAAATTTGCAGCAAACTGAAACCCTACATAACGGGCCACCCTGTATTTTGTTAAAACAGACGACGTTTTGTGTATGTATTTTCTTGCGATTTCTGATATGTTGACAAATTACTGAAGTTTCGATCTGGTGTTCCTTTATTTTGTTTAAAAAGTATCGGATGTACTTGTATCAGTTCAAGATCAAAATTGATTAAGGGAGGGAAAAATTATTAGAAGGGACCAAAAATGCAAAAGCGTGGCTCATTTGACTTCAGCCGATTTACAGTATTTTATACGAAGAAAAGCTGGCCGAGCCAGGCTGAAAATTTCGGCCCGAGCGATTCACTAAATTGGACAGTTTACGACAATTCTAGACTGTCCACTCAGAATCAGATACCACACGTGCTGGGCAAAACGGCAGTCAACTTGCGTCGGACGTTGTTCTCAGCCACCAAACAGCTGCTGTGTCTTCTGCAGAATCAGAGCAGACTCATCATTTCTAATAGGTACATGCATACAGTACATGGGCCGGAAAAAATCCGGAGGGGGTATGGAGACCTCGGGGGGGGGGGAGGGTCCCGAAAAAAGGCCCAAAACGCCTATTTTGCCTTAGGTAAGCGAAAATTTTATATAACCTCCGGGAGGGGGCTGGGGGTGAGGCAAGGGGGGGTATGGCCGGCCGAGGGGGTATTGGCTAGCGAGGGGGAGGGGTATACCCCCTACCGAGGGGAGAGCTATTTTTGCAGACGGACAACAACAACAACAGAAAACATTACTTAATACGATTAATTTGTAAAAAATGTACGTACAAACGCTGCGTAGCCTGGCAAGGGACCGTGGATTCGGTTTTTTGTAGCTGTCTTGTGTCGCGTTATTTAGTGTGCCTACCCAGATTAAGCAAAGGCAACCCGACTAGAATTATACATTACTGTACCGTACGTACTGTACGTATTGTTTTCAGCGCATACACTGCTGAAGAGTTGTCTGGCTTTTTGTCTACAATAGAGTCCAAAGACTTAGACCCTTTATTTTCGTCCGATGACGAGAGAGCATTGCCGCCGGAGTGGCTGTCAATCTCAGCGTTAAAGGTACTGTACGTACGTAGAGCAAGATAATACAGTCAGGCACTTAACGCCGTTTATGGTACCGACACCATATAAGGTGCCGCTACCATATACATGTATGGTACCGGCACCCATGGCCATGGGTAGGGGTACCATATATGGTGACGGTACCATTACGAAATCTGAACAGAGTGGTACCATGGTACCGGTACCGGTAACAACGCGAAGGTGGGGGTACCATATATGGTACCGGTACCGGTAACAACGCGAAGGTGGGGGTACCATATATGGTACCGGTACCGGTAACAACGCGAAGGTGGGGGTACCATATATATGGTACCGGTACCGTATATGGTGCCACTACCTAAGGTACCAGTACCATATATGGTACCGGCACCTTATATGGTGTCGGTACCATAAACGGCGTTAGGTGCCTGACTGTAGTACGTGACCGGTGATCCGCCGAAGAGCAAGAGGGTTGATGCAGTGGCGTACCCAAGGTTTTACAAGCGGTTCAAAATTTTGGAAAGTTCTGATTTGGCCGGGGTTTGTAGAAATTTTGAAAAATTAGCCTTCAAAAACACATTATGATCAATTTGTAAATCTTATACAGTGTACGTACTGCATATTGATTGATTCCACTTGTTTTTGACCCACTTTTCTTCCGGACTCCAAAGGGAATGCGTGTACCTACCCTACACACCCTGGGTGCGCTACCGAGTTGACGCGACTTTCCCTACGTATGTACAGTATGTATGTACGTACGTAAATGGTACGTTGTTTGTTACGTACTTGGGTAAAGTCTGTAAGTCGCTTGTTATTATTTACGTGTACACATTGAAGTACATACGTACGTAAGAAAGCTGTGTGTACCTTAACTCAGTGTTTTATAGTCGTTGTATCAATTTCTGGTGCTACAACGTTCCGAGTTCCTGTCAGTCAGCAGCGTTTCCATTTCGCAACGCCGTCCGAGCCTCGTGTCTTCTGCGGTAAAATCGAGTCGTCAACAAACGTCCGCTTGTCTCTCCCAGATGCGTTCTGCTCTCCACTGTATCCGTGCGCCAAAGAATCGAGCTAACAAAACTAAACTTCCGAGCACCGACCAATCCAAACATTGGCTTAGCATGCGACGCTTAGCGCTGCATTTGGAGTACGCTTTGGAGAGGTGAATTAAGAAGCAAAGTGAATCTTCGTTTAGTGGCTTGGTTTTTAGTGTCAGCCAATGCGAACAATCAAATCGGTCTACTCCTGAGCAAGTAGACCGCATACGAGAGGCAATCAAAAACGCCACTGAGTGCGTAGAGCAACTGCAAACTTCAACCAAAGTTGAGATTGAACCAAAACTTAAGTCAGACACCGAAACGGGCTCCGGTGGGGGTACTGTGGTTACGGCGGTAACCACTTTCGTAATTCCCGAAGATTACGAACCGATACTCAAGGATCAAGTACGGTATCTTTTTATAAGGGACAGTTATAGTAAATCGAAGGCTAGATTCTTAAATACGTACAAGTGTCGGATGCTTTTACCCCTCCCCCACCCCAGAAAAAATTTTTCGATTTTTAACACAAAATTTGAACCTCCAGGCCCCTATGTAGGGGTTCTTTTAGGTTAGGTTAGGTTAGGTTAGGATTAGGCTGTGATTAGAGTTTGATATTTGATTTTGTTTCAGGTGTTTGAGGCAGAAATCGTTGACGCACCCCCTACCGGCAACGGAGATGACCCCTGTGACGATTTGCTTGGAAACGAGGTACAATGGTCAGACACTTAACCGTACATGGGCTGGAAAATGGAGGGGGGCTATGTGGCTTTTAGGGGGGATCGAGAGTACAAATCGCTTTCCCAAAAAGGTTGCCAAAGTTTTGGAGGGGGTATTGGCTGTCGAGGGGGTATGGGCCGTCGATGGGAGGTGGGAGGTTGGCCAAAATTTTCTGTTTTTTTCAAAAAAAGTTGCCGAAATGTTCGGGAAGGGGGAGTAGCGCCTACCGGCGAGAGGGTATGGTCGTACTCGTGCTTTATGTTCACCCTCATTGTTGGTGGCAACGCTAATTATTCATCTTTACTGAAAGTAAAATCCGCCAGATTCAAACCGGCAGTGCTAGAAAGCTGACCTGTTGAGGGTTTTAAGTCCATGTATAGATACTTATCGGATAATCTTATCGCATAAGTAAAATAAGTGCACGCCGCTTCGATCGAAATTCGGCAGCCAAACCTAGCTTAACCTGTATAGCCTGTAGATACCGTTGCCATTAATGACGTTAAGTGGCTGGCTGTATATAACAGCCAGCCTTTTTCCTGATATAAAGCTCTTACATAACAGTGTGTGTATTTGAGAAAGAGAAACAAACAGTGAGCAAGAACATGCTAGTCGAGCTGAAGTCAGCGCTCTCGGTGCGCGCCGAACAAATGCAAGCGCGCGAACTACAAGCTTTAGCTGACTTTCATGGAATCTCAGTGCAGCATCTGCTGGCCCAACAAGAACGGAACGAGGAGGCGGAGGCGGGGGAGTTTTGCAGTCCAAGTGTAGAGGACGATCAAAACAATAGTGACGTAGAGATTGAGCCGGTGCCAAGCGGGGGAGTGGCGCGGTCAGCGGTTCGGAACGAGTTGATGATTCAACTGGCCGGCAAATTCAAACAATTCTCCAGCTCGACCGTACAAGAAGTTACGTTCGACTGTGACGCATCCGACTCTAATGATGATTGAGAGTCTTTGTCTTCTCCACCCACCCACAATGTACAGTTGTCAACTTGAGTAAAACTGCAATGTTTTGACGTACTTTTTTGAGACGTATGTACGCCTACTTGTGTATGTATGGTAGTGTACATGCGTACCTGTTCTGTGGTGTATAGTGACAGGTCGGCAGCCAGTCGTAGTAGAAAAGGCGGTCTGAAAGAGTCTGAGCCCCAAGCTGGTAAAGTTTCTAAGGTATAAATGTGATAAAGATAGGGTGAATACCAAAATATAGTGGTCAGAATTGTTGAGATCTTTAAAATTCTGTATTTTAAGGCGAAAACGTCAAAGAGATAGCGTAAAAATTATATACACGTAGTACCCAGTGCAAAAATTACATGCGCAAGTACCACTTGACCTTGAGGTTGCAGCGATAATTTTCCGGACACGTACGTACAGTATGCCTACTGTATAATATCCTCATCGCAGCATTAATGGTGAGCGACAACCTTTACTAACCATGAGAAGTATACATACACTACCATACATACAGCAGGTCATCTAGGAGACGGAGTTGGGTTCTAAAAAACGCAATTTTTTGTTAAAATTCGCAAACTTGTGCTCAAATACAGGTAGAAAGTGCTGTTTTACAGGCGATTTGTGTCTGAAATTTTAAAAAACGTCTGGTCTAAGTCGGGTGGGGGTGGGGGCAGACGTCCGGGGGCCCCTGTTACATGTACACTACAATGCATAGAACAAATACGATTTTATTGATGCAGTCAGATGAGATGAGTTAATAGCACGACCAGATAGACCAAGATACAGAATGAGAAGTAAGAGAAACTATTTACATACAAATTCACCAGCCACACATTCTAGCTACAGTCGAACTGCGCGGCTTAGCTGAAGAAATGAAGGAGCAATTAGCTTGAAGCTCGCCCAACCACCACCTGGAGCTCAGATGCTAACACAATGGCACACGGACAGGTTTGTATATGCAAACAGAAACAAACTCTGATCACCAGTAGTAACACAGTTCCTAAGCAGCTAGCAGCAGTACAGTACAGTTGATTGGAGTCTCTGACTGAGGGGCAGTTCATAGCAAATGCATGCCGATATTTAGCGCAAAAACGTTCTCCCACTGAATTTGCGACGGCGGGCAGGTGGTGTGCAGTCGCTTTACCACTCGACTGCGGTGTTCCAGCTGGTTGTCCAGCAGAAGTCTGTGTAGATAGCGTCCAGTAATGCAGTTCAGAGTAACTGTTCCACTGCCGTAAGCACTGAGCATGTCTTTAAGCAGGGCCGTCGCACAGCAACTGTTCTCGGCGTAGAGGGTGAGAATGTTTTTGTCAAAGGAGAGACATAGACCGCACGGAATCTCGGCCTCGGCCGGGTAGGCCAGCCTGGCTTGTGCGCCGGGCAGAGTGGTCAGAAATTTGAGGTATTCCGGTCGCGACAAACGCGACACGCGCTTGTCGTACAAGGTCAGGTGTTCCCAGTTCTGCTGTGAAGTGACGCGGTAATCGCGCGTTGTCTGCAGCAGCGGCAGCAGGTCGGAGGCGCGAAAGGTCAGCTCGACGAAGTCGAATCGGTCGGAAACGCAGAAGCCGAGCCGATCCCGCCAGCAGGAGACGTCGCTCGGCTCGATCAGGTCGATGGTGACGTTCTTGGAGCGTTCCAGATTGCGAATGCCCAACGCCTGTTCCATAACTGCGTCCACTGCGTGATCGAGTGCTTGTCTGGCTTTGTAGCGCTTGTGTACCATGTACATGGGCAGACGCGATGTGTCGCGCAGGCCGTCGCGCATTTTGACCAGCTGAAAGCCCTGGTGACGCTCGGCCTCGCCCCATTGACTCTGATGAGCGCTCTGAATGCGCAGCAGTTTGTGATCGAATCCGGCGTCAATTGCCGACAGCAGACAATAGGCCTGACTGGGTGTGTAGCGCAGAAGCGCCGCCACTGCTAGACTCTTCGTGCCTGCAACAGAGCTCATCTAATTTGCATCGCCATTTTACTGGCACTACACTCAGTACAAATAACTTCAGAAATCAAACTTTTAGCCAAGAGAAATCTGAAACGACCTTTGTCGACATGAACAAAACAGCTATTGAGAAAACTTAATCATATCTAACAGGTCATCCGCGGGGTCTGGCGCCGGCCAGCGGGGTCTGAGCCCAAATTCTAGGGAGGGGATTGGGCACTAAAACGCTCAAAAATCGCAATTTTTCGGCTAGAATCGTTAATTTGGACTAAAAAGTGCTGTTTAAATTTATAGGTGATTTTAGCAATTTTATTGACTGAAATTCAAAAGAAATTGTAAAAAATTGCTGAAAAATTGCTTGCCAGAAAATCGCCCGATCGGGAGAGCCAGCCAGACAGAGCCCCCGGCCCCGAACACCCATTTGCATGTATGGACTTAATGCTACACTGTATGTTTCAAATTTGTAATAGGGCACCAAAACTTGTTTCAAATTTTAAAACATCGTAATTAGTCTTTTGAAGTGCTGCAGTATTTTGCAGTTAGTCAGTCGGGGACTTTAGCCATGTTCAGCAGTTAACCCGAATAGACTATACTTGTACAAGGCTAAGTGATTATCTATAGCTAATGGACCCGCCCTTTTTGTCATAGCCATCTGTAGCTAAAAAGCTATTAGCTGCAAAGCTATAGTAGATAGCGCTTCATTAACTAATAGTGGCACCTAGCTATACATAGCTAAAAA
This sequence comes from Sabatieria punctata, assembly GCA_030248155.1. Taxonomy (NCBI): domain Eukaryota; kingdom Metazoa; phylum Nematoda; class Chromadorea; order Araeolaimida; family Comesomatidae; genus Sabatieria; species Sabatieria punctata. The sequence goes on from JASANB010000272.1 coordinate 16,163, forward strand.
CAGGCCAATCGGGCTAATAGCTAAACGTGGCTAATGTAACCTGACTGGTATAGTGTAGTACGTACGTAGCTGCAAAACGAAAGAACTATTTGCGATGGTCAAAGGCATACATGCGCATGGTCCACAGCTCAGAGTGGGATAACCAGGGCTCCATGCGTAGCAGTTGCCTGACGAAATGCCGAAGTTTTCGGTGCGAAATTTAAAATTTAGCGGGAAATTTGAATTTTTTACATATGTTTGGCGGAAAATTTAAAAATTTCACTTAAAATTCTAAACTTTCTGTCAAAGTTTAGTTGTTGAAAAAACTGCTAAAAGTGGATTTCCAACACAAATTGTGTAAAAAAATCGAAATTTTCATTGAAAATTTGCGAAAATTTCGGGTTTCGTGCGTAGCTGCCTGAACGAAGGCTGCGTAGTTGCCAAAATTGATTTCTGTGGCTTAAAACGCATGTGGAGGCCTTCTACGCATAGTAGCCTCTAGCAACATTTGGTAGATTTTTATTTTTGTCCCCTTGTCCCCCTGGGGACCCCATGCACATGTATGGTCAAACTAGCCAAACAAAACAGATACACACCCAAACGTATTTCTATAAAAACTGTCTTTCTAATTTCTATTTGTGCTATATGGTTAGTTCTCCTGAGGCGATACGATAATGTTCAGCAATTGTTGCCTGTGTAATTGGAGACTTCTACAAGGCAGCCTTGTTTGTGGTTACAGTTTAACCGGGCCTACAGCGCCAATCAGGTCTATGCGTGTGTACACAGCAAGTATTATAATTCGAAAACTGGCGGTAAACAAAAACGGGTTTTGTGCCGAAAAAGTTGACGTTTAAATTCACAGGTCGACCGGGTGCGAAGAGCGGGGGCAAATCTGTGCCATACAGACAAGCTGGCGTGACAGCCTTCAACACTGATCGGCATCGCAAATTGCGGCGAACGCGCCAGGTGCTCAAGTAGCATGTCGAAGCGATCGGACGCACCGAACGGCGCCAGAGGCAAAGGATTTCGAGAATTATCATTTTAAAAGCCCTTAGGCACTCGAAAAGTTGCAGTGTCGTGTACTGTAAAACCAATTAAATTTGATTATCTCTAGAAGTCATGCTGTGCTATGCAATGAGCAGAATTTGGAGGTCATACTTGAAGGGAGTTTGGAGGTTACCCCTAACTGAAAAGATTGACCAATTCGCCTTAAAATCCGCTTAGAAGGCGCTTCGTAACCGATTTTGGCGTTTCCGCTGCTGATGTTTAAGATATATCAGTGTTTTTAGAAGCCTTTTTTGTCATTTTCTGCTCTTAAACGCAATTTGGCCGCTTAAAATTGCGATTTTTAGCCTATTAATAGCGATTATTAATTAGCGAAACGTTCAAAAAACGCATTTTCCAGGCGTTTTGACGATTTTTTGAGTTTGGACCCCTTCCTAGGGGAAGAAACTCCCTAGATCGTACCTGGCAGATAAACCCCTACCTCAGCTCGCACCTGTGTACATGAATGGATAATTTACAAGCAGTTACTTGGCCAGAGGCTGTTCTACGAAAAATTCAAAAGCAAGTTAGAATAATCAAAAGTTTGGTCAGCACGTACGTATGTATTCTGTCCAACACCCACGTTCTAGCCGCGCATACGTAATTTGCATTGCTCTAACGGTCAGCGTGCGTCCTCGCTCGAGGTGACAGGACGAAGTTGGCCAATAAAAGTAATAAGGTAGCCTAGGAAGATGACTCAATAAGTTCACGACTGAGGCCGACCGAACGACCTTGCCAGAGCAGATCAGAGCGCAGGTTGCAATAAAAAGCACAGCAGTACCTTGATCAGCAATCAAAGAGGTGTATACGCTGTTTAATTCGAGAAAGTGACGTTGACTGTCGGCGTCTCTGTTGGTTCTGGGTGCCAGAAATCCATTGAGCAACTGGGCGGCTTTGCTCTGTTCCAAGAGCCCGTTGGTAGCGGGTTCGGCCACCATTCTCCGGTAGGCAGGAATTATTATGGTATCTAAAAAGACGACACCACTACTAGAGAAGAGAGAGCAGTAATGATCGGGGCATTTTTGGGTTAGCGGAACGCCGGACGGCGCTCGATGACTTCATACGACGTACAGTAGAGACGTCGACGACAAATAGTACATCTTTATTATTTCCAGTTCCTCCCACATCTGCCCCGCAGACCGTGGGCGCACACTACCAGTCTCATACTGGTTTGCGCTGTAACGCCAAGCAAAACATTCGTTTAACCTCTTGGGGGCCTCGCCGCGCACACCCACCCACCCACGCGTCAAGCAAGCATACACTACAGCAGCACAGACACACCTAGGGCCGGCCTCGACAACTTCCTTCCTATTTAGGCCGCAAAAAGCGCCACAATCGATTGACTGGTATTAGCGCCAGAGATTATCCGACAAATACGCCACGCCTTCTCTAAACGACCGGACCTAAGTTGGGCACCGGGTCGCGAGAGACAGACGAAAGCCGGTTGGCAGCACTTGAGACGACCTCAATCTTTTATGGCAAAAGCGCACAATAGAACTCTCACTGACAATAGAGTAGAAATCAAATCAATCTCGTTAATCTTCAATCATTTGGCGCCGCCAGGTTGAACTCCGCTTCACGGCCACCACCTCGTTTATTACTGATTCCACCAGTTCGGAGGTCGTGTGGTGTCCGCCAATGTCCGGCGTGTGTACCTACAGACAAGGAGCATAAGATTTTGTGATCAGAAGTGCTAAGCTGTACCCGTTTTTCGACTAGAGTCCTTGTGAGGGCTGATTCGATAACGGCGGCATGTTGGTTTAGTCTGAAAATGAGCAACGTGTAAAGTTGACAAGTCAAGGCAGAGCATCGGCCTTGGCGTCAGTTTAATTAGGACAGGTAATGACCACTTACTGGAATGGCCGGGTTGCCGGTGCAGTGCACAACACCCGCCACTTAGAAATTTTATTGCCGCCCTACAAATTAGGATTGACAGCTCGACTATCATCACCCCAACTATTTATCGCACACTTCCTTATTCTAACGATTTTTTGCAACGTCTTTTAATACCAAAATTAGCTAGAAACATACTGCAAATAGCGCAACATATCGACGCCGGCTTGCAGAAAAGCAGTTGGATTGGCCACGTTTTTATCCACCAACGATGAACCGGTGTTTCGAGTGCCCTGTAGAAATACGTCAGTTACAACAAGCAATACGTAGTAAAAACATCAAACTGCAGCGTCTATAGGGGTGTAGGGTTGGTACACCCCGAAGAAAGTAGTATCAGAGAACAATAAATTACGTACTCAAACTGCCTGCTGGTACAGGGAAATCGACGTTTGACAGATGGTCAAAAGCGATGCTTAACGCGCATTTACAGATCGCATTACTATCTTATCTTGCATCTTGCAATCACATTACTCACTGGTGGTAACCGTATTTACCGTATCTCGTTCGCAACTATCCGATCCGATCCGATGTGCGGGGGCCTTACGGTCTACGATCAGACTCGTGGTCCATTTCGCTACCCCCGTGATTCGACATCTCGGACGTTACCCTTCTTTCACTGCCAGCCACTCCTTGCCATGCTGCTGGATGCCGGTCACCAGGAGGGCGGCCAATATGTTGATGCCATGATTCTGACAGCTCCGGACGGCCGCCGGTGGCCCATATGTCAGAGGGCCCCCGGCATAGCTGGTTTCTCAGACAGCTTCTGACATCGTAGATCTTCTACTCCAACGCGGCATGCTTTGTGGAGCGGCTTCGGTGCAATGGTAGATCCAGTCGGTTCCCATTTTAGCTACTCGCTGTCACCAGCTTTCGGTGGCCTGGGTGGAGCTTTGCGCCGACGACCAACTCTTTGCGGCAAGAAACTTGCCGCGCCGAGAGGATGAGCGCACGACGTCGCGCACAGTGGCCATGCGGCCTAAACCACTACACCAACTGTGCCTGCATTTACCGTATCTCGTTCGTAACTTTAAATAGAATTCTGTTACGTGGTTTGTACATTACGCATGAACCGTCTGTCAAGCAGGTTGCAGACGATCTGTATATCCGCATTAGTAGATCATATTTAACGTATCACAAGTCATAGGCGCCCTAGCGCATTAGCACATCGTTAGTGATAAAGGACGCTACAAAATTTTCCACCCCTTCGCAAAATGCTGAGTACGCCACTGTCACAAAGGTATACCGTTTCAAAAATGGCGTATCTTTCTCCAATATTACTTCCCGATACCAAGCCAGGCCCACCCACGACGCCGCATGCAATATTGGAGACAATGTTTCCATATAAATTAGGCATAACCATCACATCGAACTGCTGAGGCCTTTGTACCAGCTAAATTACGACCACTAAAATCAGTATCGAAAACCTGAAAGAAAGAGTTACCTGCATAGCTGTGTTATCAATGATCATGTTGTCAAACTGCAAAGAACTGTAATTGGCGGCAATTTCCTTGCATACCCGCAAAAATAGGCCGTCGGCGATTTTCCTGCAATTTCCGGTGAGGTAATGTGAGAAAAGCAAAAGGCTAACGGATTTACATTATGTTAGCCTTGTGTACGGCCGTCACCTTTCTCCGGCCGTATTTGACTGCATAATCGAAGGCAAATCTGGCTATCCGCTCGATATTGTCGCGTGTGACTATTTTCAGACTCTCCACCACACCCGGAATCGTCTAAAAACCACCAAACGCGATAATAAAACCTTTCGCCGGTTATAATTGGTGGGTAGATGAATTTCGCCGCATTCTTCACAGATAAACCGGCATCTTTAAGTCGTGCGTCTCGTCATAACACCGATGGGGTGCATATGCCCGGCCAGCCCAGCAGATACAGAGTGTGAAAAAATGGAATAATCAATTTGCTGACGGATGGGAAAACTAACTTAATTAATTCTTAACCAATTGGGCTAAAAATCTGGCTTATGTTCAGAAAATTGAATTTGACAAGGCAGGCGGTCTGGAACTAGAAAGCGCTCAAAAACGCTAAACTTAGACAAAAAAAAAACAGTAAACTGCTTTACAAAAAACCCAGGGCACTGTCAGATAATGTGGCCCCAGAAGGTTGAGCTAACAAACTACCATAACACTATTTTTACAAATACAGTAATGGTACGGATACAGTATCAATCGTATCATTAATCGTATCAATCGGCTAATGCGGTAAAAAGCAAATTTTAGACAAAAAATTGCTCAAAAACCACTTTTCTGAAAGAAACATTGTCAAAAAATAGAAATTTTCCAGAGAGATTTGAAAAAAATCGGGTTTGGCGCGTAGTTGCATTTCTGTGGCTTAAAAACGCATCTAGAGGCTTTCTAGCAGCCTCTAGCAATGTTTGGTAGATTATTATTTTCGTCCTCCTGGGCACAAGCACATGCACAAGCGTGATCGAGTTAACCGAGTTTCATACCATACTGAGTTTTCCGAGTTTTACCGAGTCTTGCAAAGAACCATAACGACTACTGACCTAGAAAGGTGCACCGTAATGCTATAAAATAGCCTAAATTTCAGGACCTAGAGAACCGTTGCACTTATGGAGGTGTTACACTTACATACTGTACAATGGTGGTTTGACTGACTGTACCAAGTTATTCCGAGTTTTCGAGTTGAACCGAGCCTCGTTTACATTAATAGTACCATCCTACATGTTAACTGCCAGAATGATTGTTTTAGTGTGGTTAAATGGCAGAAAACTACGCTGGTACAAGTAAAACGGCATTATTTAACCGCATTTGTTGTGCCTGGTTCTAACTATATAAAACATAGTAGTTCTTGCAACTGCTAGCATGCATTTATGATCCAGCTGAGTGCAATTTCAATTTTTAGGCTGACATGAAAAAGTGACGTTCTGCATCGGTAGAAACAAACAATTTTTCCACTCAGCTCACCTGAATGGAACATTTTGCACAGCCGCTGCGAGCCAACAACCTGTAAATTTGTCAGCCACTAAAGTTTCTACAAAAGAAACTCTAGACCAATTTACAGAACAAACGGCCAAGAATTGAGCTCACAGCAGCCTTTCAATTTTTTCCATTCAGATGAGCTGAACGGAAAAATTGTTTGTTTCTACCGGTGCTGGTACCGGTCGACCGCCAATAGAGGGGAAGGAGAGTGAATAGAAAGTGTACAACTATTGTACATGCCTCGTGTTCCATTCCAGAGTATTCTCCTTCTGTATTCTGTCTGATGATGACCAGGTCGACGTCATTGTGTTTGGCCGGAACGTTTGGGATGCTTTTGCAGCAGAGCACATTAGCATACAGGTCCAAGCGAGCTCTCAGTTCAATGTTTCGCGATTTGGCAATCGTGCCGTTTAGCGATCTGGTTTCTACGTTGCCTAAAACAACAACACCACTCTCTCAGTATTTTCGGCTTCGAGAACTATGGCACAAAATTACCTTTGAGAGCAATTCCATTTCGTTCGATACTCATGATTGCATGCTCCAAATCGTCTTCATCTTGGCTGGATGCGCCGAGACCGGCTGTCTCGAAATCCACTGGCACTTGGGCGGCGCTAAATCAGAACCAAACATACCTCTAGAAGCAATCGGTTCAGTTTTTTTAATTCTCGTGCAACGTTGGACTGCAAAACTATTGAAATGAAATGACTGCTATTCAGCTGAAACCTTTTCTAGGTGATTTCTGATTTTTACTCGAACATTTTTAACTACAGGGTGTCTCCAAAAATGGACACTTTTCTCTTAGCGGCCTTTTCCGCAAATGGACCAAATTGGCTGAAATATAAAACAGCATACATGTAACAGGTCACCCGCCGAAGGGGGAGGGGGGGTTGGGGGTCTGGCGCCGGCCGGGGGGGGGGTCTAAGCCCAAATTTGGGGGGGGGGGTGTGGGCACTAAACAACGCTCAAAAATCGCTATTTTTTGGTTCCACTAAAAATCCGTACCAAAAATCGCTAGTTTGGGCTGAAATACAGCTAAAAAGTGTTGTTTTGCAGGCGATTTTGGCAATTTTTCTGCCCATGACCATGGTGCCGGTACCATATATAGTGACAGTACCATATATAGTGACGGTACCCCAAGTACCGGTACCATATAATTGGTACCGGACCGGTGCCTTATATGGTGCCAGTACCGTAAACGGCGTAAAGTGCCTGACTGTATGACCTGAAATTTGTATAAACGCTGGGGTATTTTGTGTCAAAATTTTATGCATCGAGAACGAGATACCTTGAAAAAGTTAGTACTATCATGATGATCTGTTTTTCTGCTCAGGTCATTCAAAAACACAGATACAGGGTGTTAGGTTTAAATCCGGACAAACTTTAAACTTTCATAAAATTTTTATTACTGAACCGATCGGGCTGAAACTTCGTTTACAAGTGCTCTGTGGTGTTAGCTGTTTCTGGAATCAGTTTATTCCACCATGTCTACTGAACAGGACCGCCGCGCAGCTGTAATCGAAGGTCTCCGAAATAACTGAACGCCGGGCGAAATAATAGAGTTTTTCAATTACCCAAAATCGACTGTTTATGAGATTGCCAAGCGATTTAAAGATCAGGAAGCACAAGAAGAAGGTTCAGGCACATCATCCAGTAAGTCACACAACAGATCAGAGTGAAAAAAGCGTGATAAAGCCTTTTTGGATAAGCTGCAGGAGAAAATCGAAGAGGATCCAACAGTTTCACTGAGAACTCTTGCTGCTAGGATGGAGGCTTCTGTTTGGACCATCACTGAAGCTATCCACAATGATCTGTGATATCACTCCTATGTCCTGAAAGTTCGCCAGCTATTGACAGATGCCCTGAAAGAGCGGCGTCTGGCCAAAAGCATGCTGCTGCTCTCATGACTGAAGCATGAAACAGCAGGTCCAAAGGAATTGTGGCCTCCGTCCTCACCAGATCTGAACCCCCTGGATTACTACTGCTGGGGCGTCATTGAGAGAGAGTCCAACAAACGCGCGCACAGTAACATTGCCTCTCTGCGCCAAGCCATAATTGATACATTCGCGAATATGAGCCGAGGAAAGCTAGTCAATGCCTGTAGTCGCTTCCGCAGCCGTATTGAGGCAGTGAGAGAGGCAGGGGGCAGTTACATTGAATGATCTGTTACTACTTTGTTACATCAATGTTTGTGTAAAAAATCTTAGAAATCCGCTGAGTAGTTTGTCAGATATCTTAGTAAATTTTTGCTTGTTTGCTCAGTCCGGATTTAAACCTAACACCCTGTACACTGGAAACCATCATTTTCTCAAGACAGCGTCAATCTTAATGCATGAAATTTTAACACAAAATTTCCCACAGTTTTGCAGAGTTTTCTCCAAATTTCAGGTCGTCAGCGTGCAAAAATTTTAGGAATAGACAACAAAAAGAAAAGTTTCCATTTCAAACACTATTTCTTTTGGTACTTAAATTATCAAATTTCACATATTTTTGAATTTCTCAGGATTGGCTCAAATCTGGCGCACCAAACTTTAACACACAAAATTTCTCCAATTGTGGCACCTTTCTTTCAAATTTCAGCTAGTTTGGTCTAAACTTGCCGAAGAAGCAGCAAAAAGAAATGTTGTCACTTTTTGGACACCCTGTACATAGTACAGTCAGGCTCTTTATGGTACCGACACCATATATGGTACCACCACAGGCCCCGAACGTGGGGGTACCATATCGTCGCCAGCCACTGTGGTAAAACGAGCCAAGTAACAAAATGGAAAAAATGGAGTTAAGTGCGAAAAACTATAGCTAAAGCACTTAAAACGTTTTGGCAAAGGAACGAAGTCGAAATTCGCTCTGTGTCAGGAGATACAGCCATGTAATCAGAGGCATGTGCACGGACGTCACCAGGTGATCCTGGTAAAATGAGCCAAGTGCTTTGTGCTTATCCTGTTACCTGACTTAATTTAACACAAGTGACACATGCATAATAGTTTGCACACCAAGTATGTACTTGTATTTTAGGTAAAAAATATTTAAACTGATATTGAAGCTAATTCACGAAAATGTAACAAAATATTTAAAAGGCGAGTTTCAGTTTCTCCATTTCGACTTTCTGTTACTTGGCTTGTTTTACCATAGTGGCGACGATATATGGTACCGGCACCTTATATGGTGACAGTACCATAAACAGCGTAAAGTGCCTGACTGTAGTATTTTTAGACTCATTTTTGACAACTCAGGTTATTCCAGGTAAGCCAGATGCTAAATCGCCAGCCTCTGATGAGCTTATTTAAACAAATGCCTCACTAGTTTCCCTTGCCACTTTGGCGTGGCGTAGAGGATACAGTACATAGGTCGGAAAACCTGGGGGTAGGGGTGTGACTCGAGCAGGTAAAGGGTATGCCAACTTTCAACCATGAAGGAATATAAGTAGGCTGAGCAGAACATACCTGAACACTCGTTCTACATGACTGAGCATTTCCGGTCCAATACCATCACCGGGAAGAACAGTGACCGTTTGACGACCTCCATATCGAGCTAGGGGCAATTTCTGAAAGCGCCAAAATTAGCGACAGAACAAACAAAGAGTTCTCAGAGAAATCGGAGCAAAGGTACGAGCAAGGCAGGCGAGAAGGCAGTCTGGAATGTGGTGGCTTTGAGCGTTTCGCTGGTAGAGGCTGTGCTTTGCATAGCGTCGGCTTCCTCTTGCTGGTGGTGTGTCATTGAGCTTAGGCTGCGGCCACCGCCGCCACTGAGCCGTTGTTGTGTCTGTAAACAAGTTGCTACAGTTCATTTTGTGAATAGAAGAAAGGGGGAAAAACAGAATCATTTTTGATTTACTTGAATCAGTCGTACCACAAGGTTTCTCTGGCCAAAACGACGAGCCGTCATTTTTCTACTCAACACAGCGTTTAAGACACAAAAGAAAACAAACAAATAACAACAATAACCAAGCGTGCACCAAAATTTACACGGGACCAATCACTGCCCCCTTCTGGGTGCGTCGTTGGTATCTCCCGATCAAAGTGGCCCATTGTTTAGGCGGTCTGTACCAAAGTGGTCCAAATGCAATTTCAGATTGTTTCGGCTTCTGCAATGCTGTGAAGTAAAACAGAGTGTTCTTGAAGCACATACACCTGACCTGATGTAGAAAACCGAAGATTCGGATTAACCTACTAGAGCACAACCACTTTTAATGTACAAACGCGTTCTTTGTTGATTTCACAACGGTAACTCTTGCTGCTTGCCGCCGTCTCTGTCCGCCGGGCCACAAGCAAACTCTATGGGGAAAAAGGTTTTGCTATAAGCAAAGACCACTTAGCACTGTTTAATCTACCCGTGACGAATTCAGTTCCAACCAAGCTTCTCCTCAACTGAAAGGCGTTCGAAGCCGTGCCATATCTCTACTTAGGGTCGAAATTAGTGCGAAACCGCATATTACTCAAAAACATTCTGTGCATTACTAAGAAAGATCGCCTAGGCATTATAGTGTTCTTTATTTACTAAGGTCACAGATCACAGATTAGGCAAATCACAGAACAACATAACAACTCTCAACTTATAACTGGCACGAAAACTAGAAGCTAACTAGATGCATTTTTACTACAGGAACGCTTCAAGAATCCAGCGTAAAGCATAGAATATATAGAATGAGGTGACACATGTACTACAGGTGAATCGCGAGAGAAGAAAGAGCGAACTAACCAGACCAGTAATCCTACAACGAAAAATCAAGCAGATAAAGCTTATTTTTACCACAGTAGCTGCAGAATGCCGTAAATTGACGCCAAAGCGGCATGTCATTCTAAAACGTTGATAAGTATACAACATATATATCGAGTCTGTAAATTTTCTTACTTGGGAAGCAACAGCTACATTCTTGGATGAAGCAAGCACAGCGGCAAAGGCTAATACGAAAACGCCGCAGTCATAGCCATTGTTTTGCTTAGGACAGTCCTAAAGCAAACAACGTATTAATCAATCTGTTTTTCGGCTTACGTAGGTACCACTGCTATCTCGGTGTGCCAATTCTCGTCAGGTGTACCGGTGGCACCGTTTCTGAGGGCCATCTTGACACATGCCCTGAAGAAACGAAAAAGGAGATAATTAACAGGATTATAACTACGCAATCCACTTACAGCAGCTTTGCCATTATGACCTCTGCTCCGTATTGATAGATTAGCTGCGGTATTTCTTTTTGTTCCCAAGGAACGCCGAATCCCGTCTTTGGACGACCACGGCCACGACGTTGCATTTTAGACGATCAGCCAGCTAAATAAACTGGAACTGCTTACAAATCTTCCCACTACAAAAAGTCTGAAAAACACGTCTGCACCAGCACACCGGAAGAATCAGTCATGATTTCCAAAAATAAATCGAATTTTTGTTGTTTAGACGGTTTCACGCGTTGACAGACCGTAGAAGCGATCGCAAAATATATCTAACGGGCCAGCTAAATTTCGTTCGATTTGCTAAATAAATCTACCGCCTGCTAAATAGCGCTAAATATTGATCCGGAGATCACCGGCCCGCACCCCCTTCTGAACCGCGCCGCGCCGCACCGTGCGGCGGCAAATTTAAATCACCCGGCTACTGCCACTTGGTTAATTGCGCGCGATCTTCAAAATTAAAATTAAATTGAAACCCCCCTATCCCCAGGTCGGCCCGGAGCTGTTACATGTTTGGTACAGTGTATTTTTGTGCGAACATTCTGTAGGGTATAAACGCAGTGGTACCGGTCACAGTTGTTAAAAACAATTTTTGAAGGCTTTGATAGCGATCTTACACGAAAACCACGAACTGTCTGCATGGTCACATTCAGAGCGGCGCTGTTCCTTCGAAGAAAGCAATTAAAAACTCTAAACCTTACACACGAAACCGATTACTTAAGTCCGGTCGAGAGCTGATCGCTCGTGTACAGACCCGCCATTTTTCGTTTTGCCACCACCCCCTTGACAACGCAGGGCACGCTCAACAAGACCCGGTCCGTACACAAGTCGCATGACAGGGCGTGGTTTGGCAGCATCTCGAGCGGGCCGTCTGGGCCAATCAGAGGGAGGTGGCGTGATCGAGCGACGCGTGCCTATTGGAGGAAGAGGAGAGCCCAGACGGACCAAGGCTAGTGATTGGGTGACATTATTGATCACTAACGTCTAGAACTTTTTTCTTTTTGACTAACAATCACTTTGGCTGTATTGTGTGTCTTGCGGCTGGTTGTGTGAGTAAAGGCAACCAAAGAAAAAGCTGCTCTTCTGCACGATAAGGCACCGGTGCCTCCTGAAAGTGAGCTGCCTCTGTCTTCCTAACCACCTGTAGTGTGGTTCTGCCCCGTCCTGCTCCAATTGCCTCAGTGTGGCTTGGGTAGCGCTCGGGTCGTCTCCTTCTCTGTTCGGCTCACCAATAACACGATTATTGGTCGGTTAATGAGCGTCGTCAACAGCCAACAGTCAACCCGGTTTTCTTTCTACTTTCTACTTTCTTTAACTGCGCTACAACCTGTTTTTCCTGCTTGTTTTGCTGTCGGTCGATTATTGTTTTATTAACGATACCTACTTTTTCTACAAACCAACGCCATCACCAAAAACAACGTTTTTTGTTCCTCTTCCAACGCTTCATCTGTCCAAGGCCCCATATGGAACCAACGGAAAAGTGTCGGGTTAGGGCAGATTTGGAGGTGTGCCCCCGAGATTTGTTTTAAATCGCTGCTTTTATTCTAAGAATGGAGTGCAAGGAAGAAGATTCGTCAGCACCAAGGATGAGAGAAGTGGGTCGAGGATTCCCCACGGGAAGAGGAACAGGCACGCCGCCACCACCAGGACCGGGGCGAGGACCAATGCCACCGCCGCCTGTAGCTACTACACCTAGTTTGGGACGAAGCGTTTCTCGTAACGCGCCGGGGACGACATCGTCTGCTACACTCTCAACAAATCGCTGAGCCGGGACCGGGGCGAGGACCAATGCCGCCACCTGTCGCTACTACAGCCAGACCGGGATGAGCCAGCGCTTCTCATAATACACCGGAGACGACGCCTCACCTGCCACCGTGCCAACCGATCGCTGAGCAGAGACCTACTCCGCTATACTCCAGTACTGACGGAGGGTTGGCTAGTCGAGCCATACCCGGTCGGCATTTGGGGTCCACCTACGTGGATGACGTTCCCCGACGAGCCATTGTCAGAACTACAACTCTGCCGCCGCCGTATTCGGGGCCCACTCTAGTGGATGACGTTCCCCGACAGACCGCCGCGCCAGAGACTACGCCACTGTGCTCTACCGCCGAAAGGGAAAGTGCCGTGTCGGCCACGTCGGCCACGTCGGGCCGGCATGTGCGCTCTACTCAGATGAGGAACGTTTCTCATCGATCGGCTAGCAGAGAGGAGGGAGAGTGTCGGCTAGTGAGGCCGAACTCTTTGCCGCTCACTCGGCCGCAGTACCCACGCAACACTGCCGGCAGAGTCGTAAGGGATCCAGCGCCAGTTTGGCCATCGATTGCTCCGTCTCAGTGGCCGCTACAGACTCTACCGCCTGCCACTGTGCCACCGCCGCTACCGCCATATGGACAGTGGCCGCCTTCGGCCACGGCCATGGACGTGACTTGACCGCCACCGCCGTCGTCACTGATAACCGTCTCCTACCAACCCCAGACGTGGACTTTGGAGACGTGGGAAGGACCAATGGGTTTCGGCCATATCAGCGCGGGTTTTCCGGTACCCGTGCAGCTACCTAGCGAGGTCAACTTGCCAGTCACTCACGCGGCAACCACCAGCTCGGCTACCTACCAATTACGTCAGCAATGGGGACAAGGGGCGAGTGAGCCGCCAGGACATAGAGCTATTACCGCATCCAGACCACAGATCAGCGCGTGTGCAGTGCCTGATCCGATCCGATCCGATATATTGGGGGGCCTGTACGGCCCTATGATCAGACCAACATGTCCATTTCATTTCCCCATATCATCTCTCTTCATTTTGGATACTATCACCAACGCAAGGCTCAACCAGCCTTGGGGGATATCTAGCGGTTAGGTATACCCGAGGCTTTAATCAACCTCAGGAGGTCCCTAACGGTTACATCGCTCAACTCCTGGGTGGTAAGATATCTACTGCCCAGAATAGCTTGTCTATGTCCAGCCAATGCATCACATTCTGTGACCAAATGTTCAGGCGTTTCCTCCTCTAATTTCGGTTACTGAAACCCTAAATAGGGTTCCGGAACCCTATTTTGGGTTACTGAAACCCTAATTTGGGTTACTGAAACTCTAAATTGGGTTCC
>JASANB010000273.1:0-37730 GCA_030248155.1 Sabatieria punctata
AAGGAAACCCGGAGTATCAAACGCTTCTCACTTTGTTTTCGCTATGTTGGCTCTTGATCTTAAATCAGCTGACGACAGGTAACATTAATATTACGTATTAGCCGGAGGCAGTAGGACCAGAAAACAGGTCTCAAAACTGGCTGAGCAGAAAGTTTATGTGTCAAGCCACTTGGCATGGAGGCTGCCGATTGTACTATTGAGGTGGCCAGCTCCTACTAACGTTCCATCTAAAATACTCTATATATTTTAGGAGACAGAACTGAAAGGACTACAAATTGTCTGTTTGTTTCTGCTTAGTCTCGTCTACTCAAGCATCGTTTATGCTCTCTACAAATGTGTGTGTTTTTGGAAAACAATTTTGTCTGCGAACACACAACTCTTAATTGAAAATCGACCTTTTCTGACGGCTCTTTAATTGTAGGGCGTTATTTTTTCGACCCACCACCGTTGACTCAATTGCCGTATACTCAGAAGATCAAGCGAATAAAGCAGGGTAAAAGGCCTGTAGAAACTCATATAACAGTCAGGCACTTAACGCCGTTTATGGTACCGACACCATATAAGGTGCCGGTACCATATATGGTACCGGTACCGTAGGTAGTGGTACCATATATGGTACCGGCACCATATATGGTACCGTCACCATATATAGTACCGGCACCATATATGGTACCCCCACCTTCGGGGCCTGTGGTGGTACCATATATGGTACCGGCACCATATATGGTACCCCCACGTTCGAGGTCTGTGGTGGTACCATATATGGTACCCCCACCTTCGCGTTTTTCCGGTACCGGTACCATATATGGTACCACTCCGTTCAGATTTCGTACCATATATGGTAGTGGTACCATATATGGTACCACCACAGTCGCCGAACGTGGGGGCACCATATATGGTACCGGTACCATATATGGTGACGGTACCATATATGGTACCACTACCCTCGGTACCGGTACCATATATGGTACCGGCACCTTATATGGTGTCGGTACCATAAACGGCGTTAAGTGCCTGACTGTATAACAAAGTTAGAGTTTGCAGAATTCAAAGGCAGACGACTCGAAATGAAAAATCTTGATATTTATGAGATAATCGGCAGTGGTCACTATGCATCTGTATTTAGAGGTACGCCAATTTCTACTTGCATATTTGATCAGCCTATTCTTAGGTAAAGTCTTGCTCTCCTACGATGGCGAGGATAAAGAGAATAACTTTTTTCCACAGATGATGAAGCGAGAGCTGCAGTGCGCTTTCAAGATCGCACACCCGACCTCAAAATCGATCTTGAACACTCTGGCTGAAGCAAAATTCTTATCAGAGATCAATGAGAATCGTCAAGTGAACGTAGTCAAGTTCTATGGATTGGCCAAGAGCAACTTGGTTCCTGTTATTGTTCTTGAGTACCAAAATGGAGGTTCTCTGCAAGGCTATTTCTACAAGTTTAATCAGGTCTGTAAGGTCGGTCGGTCGGTCGGTCGGTCGGTCGGTCGGTCGGTCGGTCGGTCGGTCGGTCGGTCGGTCGGTCGGTCGGTCGGTCGGTCGGTCGGTCGGTCGGTCGGTCGGTCGGTCGGTCGGTCGGCCGGTCGGTCGGTCGGTCGGTCAGTCAGTCGGTCGGTCGGTCAGTCGGCCGGTCGGTCAGTCGGTTTTAATTTATATTTTTACCAACCTGTGTTTAGCGCAATCTGCTAAGCCAATCAGGGCAGCCGATTACAACAATCCATCTCAATGACTTAACTAAAGTGTTTCTGTCAGTTGCTGAAGCACTCAAGTTCCTGCACAATTTATGGCCACGGAAACTGCACCGAGACATTGCAACGCGCAACATTCTGTTGCATTTCAACAGTGCCGAACACAGTGATCGCTTGTATAAATCTGACATTAAGATTAGTGTTCCGACGATATCAAAATTCGACGATATTCGATATCGATATCGATATCGATATTTTCAGCTCAATATCGATCGATATCGATATCGATATCGATATTTATAGTTATGCAGGAAAATCTGAGAATTTGAAAGAGCAGACTGCTCTTACTGCTTATCGGTCAAGCACTGATGCAATCAGCAATCTGCTGATATCAATTAAGTACATAGAGAATCGCAGAAGAGCTAGTGGCCTTTCTGAAACCCTTCAATGAAAAGGTTGACCCCTCAGGCCGATGCCCCGCCCTCATTATGCATAAATGAGCTCACACAAAATAGCTGTATTTTAACTTATTTTAATCACAAATAGGATAAAAACCTTTATTTTAGTAAAAAAATCGGACTTTCAACCACCCATCAGCCGGCGGTACCTCCCCAGGATTTAAAAATTTATGACCCCTCAGCCGAAATGCTAGCCCATGTCTGCTTCTGCCCTCCTGCTTCAAGTGTGCGGAGTAAGCAGCTCTTCAGTGTTGCTGCAGGCATTTAAGAACCTAAGCGTTGCTGTCAGAAAGCTGAGAATCCCGAGAAACTGATGTTTCTGAGAGCTATCATGCCACTGTTAAGTTAGGCTATACCATGATTTCCGAGTTGTCCAGAAAAAAACTGTTTTTTACTGGTCCAGAGAAATAAACTTGGTGTCAGTATAGTTGTTTTTCCTACTTTTCCGCACATAAAATATCGAAAATATCGATGCGAAATATCGCGATATCGATATCGATATCGATATTGGAAAAAGGGTCGATATATCGACTTTTCGATATCGATATCGATATATCGTCGGAACCCTAATTAAGATCACCGACTTTTCCATCAGTATATCAAAATGTGAGGATGAGTATGTGTTGGACAATGCGGACATGCCACTAGCTTGGTTGCCTCCTGAGGTTCTCAAACACCAGTCTGGTTCCCAAAGTGATGAACATAACTGGGGAGTCTACACTTCGGCAGGTGATGTATGGTAAGCATCTGATACAGGCATGCATCAAAGTCGGTCGGGTCGGGTCGGGTCGGGTCGGGTCGGGTCGGGTCGGGTCGGGTCGGGTCGGGTCGGGTCGGGTCGGGTCGGGTCGGGTCGGGTCGGGTCGGGTCGGGTCGGGTCGGGTCAGGTCGGGTCGGGTCGGGTCGGGTTGGTTGGTCAGTCGGTTGGTTGGTTGAACGGTCAGTCGGTTGGTCAGCTTAAACTGTTGTTTCAGGGAGTTTGGTGTGTTTCTATTTGAGTGTCTGCATGTTGGACGGCTAAGACCACATCAAGATTGCATGAACAATCGAGCAACCATATATAATCAAATCAGTATGTGCCCAGACAGAGGACTTCCACTGCCTATCAACATCCCAGAGCAAATGTATTGCAACAGCCGCTGTACCATATCGATTGTAACATGTCAAACCATTCTAGAAAGACCCTTGCTGAACAGTGCTTGAAACTAGAAGCATCAAGCAGAACAAATTTCGATGACATTGCTAAGAAGCTGAAGAAACTAAGCAAGATCGATGATTTGATGAATTCTTTGTATTTTTCGCTGCCCACGTTTAGACCATCGTTCTCTTACGATTTTTAAAACTATTAGATGACGTTGCGAAATCTTGATTGCGTATACAGGTTTAGGTCTACTTTTCCAAAGTCATTCTTTGGCAAACTGGCAAGCTGGCTCTTTTTAAAACCAAAACATCGTGTAGGTGTGACTGTTCTTTCAGTCGCGAGCGATGGGCAACTGGACTGCGTGCATCTTGCTTACCAGTCTATTTCTCTTTTGTTGTCAAATTTATCGTTCTGTTAATAATCTCAAAGTCGATAATAAATCCATCTCAGCTTCTCTTGCGGTGTCCACTTGGTCTTTCACAGGGGCCCGTAAACGACGATTCATTCCTACAAAATCTGCTAGTCTGTGGTTGTGTCTACTTTACTTGCTATGCGCTGGTGACATTGAACTCAACCCTGGTCCGGTGGACTCAAATACAGTCAAGAATGTGCATCAACTGAGAGAAATTTCCGTCCAGCTGAAGGAAAAGAGAGTAGCGCTTGAGAGAGACCAGTTGACCGCTCAGATCAGTTGCCGCATTGAGAAAAAGAGGCTATTTGACTTGCTTGAGGAGTTGGAAAATCGAATTGAAAGAGCAGGCAGAACGCTAGTCGAAATTTGGACTGCACTCGATGACTTCTTAGGAATAGCAGTGGATGACCCTGACAAAGCGCAAATAGGCGCATTGCAACGTGTCTTGGAGGCAGTGCAGTCTGAATTGTTGCAGATGTAAGATTACGCTAAATGAATGTCAATAGTACACACGGTTCTAGGTCAGTGATGATTGCTAGACAACCTCACCCTTTCTTTATGACTGAATCAAATGGCACAAATCCTGACCCAAATGGATTGCATCAGTACCCTTCTGTGCCAGTTGTGAGGTTGTTCACTGGACAAACTGACCCACTTGGACTGAGGCAAAACGAGGGAAACCACATCTCCTGTCAGCTGATTACGTAACTCTTTCACTGTTTTGCGTTCAATGAGTTTAGGGGTTGTGTTGTAGAGAACACGAAGCTGAAGAAATCTTGAGGGGCAAAGATCTAAGTCCGTATATTTTATATTTCTATTTGAAGATGTGGTGTGAATTGTGGTTTGTTGTTCTTACAGAAGTTGTGTGGGATACCTAAACAAGGAGAAAAGAGTGACTGCAAACGTGTCAACATATCGAGTTTATGGTCACAAAATGTTTGGCGCTCAGTTTCCACATCTGGTCTGCTCTGACACTGTGTTTCTTTTTCAGTGCTCCATTAATTTCAGACCCTAACAAAGATAGAAGACCCAAAATGTCCGGCTTTGAAAGAGGTAACTGAATTGTACATGAAGAACAAGTATAAAGTATATATAAGAGTCTTTTTAGTATAAAGATTGTCCAATCCCCTCCAGGATGTTCTATCTGCTCTTCAAGTTAGACTTGCTTTGGAATTTCGGGCCTCCTAAGCAGATGCAGCTTATTTCTTGTCCAGTTAGCTGCTTCAAAGCCAAGGAACAAAGATTCAAACACCTTGGAGATGCATTTGTAAACATTTGCAACTAAAATAATTGCAAAGTTGCATCTTTTGCCTTTTTCAGTACTGGTGGAACACAGTGAAAATAATGAGTCAACAAGTACGAGTTTCACTTGAAGAAGTCAAGATTTTCAGTGAAGAGAGATTTGATTACTTTAGCAGCAATCAGGAGCAATATTCGACCAAAGCATTGTTTGCACAGACCAAGTTGCTAGTGCACTATCCCATCGATTTTCGCAGTACATTGATGAGTCGACTAAAGCCTATCACATAGAAGTTAGTTGCAAAACTCGGCAGCTAGTTAACAAGCAGAGATCTTATAGCAAGTGGAACAAACCCCAAAACCAATGTCAATGAAGTCGTTACAACACCTGATCAGTGTGGTTTGTCCTAATCGGAGACTGACATTCAAGAACTTGGCCCAAACAACCATAGTAACTGAGCCAAACAGTCAAACTGAGTTCAACCGAACCAGAATCAATGCTAATGGAAAGAGAGAACCGTGTACGTTCTGGACATGGCTGAGAGATGCAGCTGTAGTGGTGAAGACTCAATTGCCCATGTGGAACTATGAGTAAATGCTGTTCTTGTTGTTCAGTTCACTTTCAGTTTCAGTTTCACTTTCAGCATGCAACCTGAGAAGTCAGGCTTGATGCATTTTTGCTGGAAGAGTCAAACTGAGTTGATGCTCTCTGACAACACACTGTTAGTTCGGTGAGTAGCATTTCCATGTTGAGTCAGTGGAGTCGAGTTGAGTTGAGTCAAGCTGAGTTGAGAGTCAAGTCAAGTTGAGTTGAGAGTCAAGTCAAGCCAAGTTGAGAGTCAAGTTGAGTCAAGTAGAGAGTCAACTCGAGTTGAATTGAGAGTCAAGTCAAGTCGAGTCCAGTCGAGTCAAGCGGAGTTTAGTGGAGTCAAGCCAAGTGGAGTCGAGTTGGGTTGAGTCAAGCCAAGTGGAGTCGAGTTTGAGTTGAGTGGAGTCGAGTTGAGTTGAGTGGAGTGGAGTCAAGTCCAGTCGAGTGGAGTGGAGTTGAATCGAGTTCTCGAGTTGAGTCAAGTCAAGTCAAGTCAAGTCAAGTCAAGTCAAGTCAAGTCAAGTCAAGTCAAGTCAAGTCAAGTCAAGTCAAGTCTAGTCGAGTCAAGTCGAGTTGAGTTGAGTTGAGTCGAGTCGAGTCGAGTCGAGTCGAGTCGAGTCGAGTTGAGTTGAGTTGAGTTGAGTTGAGTTGAGTTGAGTTGAGTTGAGTTGAGTTGAGTTGAGTTGAGTTGAGTTGAGTTGAGTTGAGTTGAGTCGAGTCGAGTCGAGTTGAGTTGAGTTGAGTTGAGTTGAGTCGAGTTGAGTCGAGTCGAGTTGAGTCGAGTCGAGTCGAGTCGAGTTGAGTTGAGTCGAGTCGAGTCGAGTTGAGTCGAGTCGAGTCGAGTCGAGTTGAGTCGAGTCGAGTCGAGTCAAGTTGAGTCGAGTCAAGTCAAGTCAAGTCGAGTTGAGTCGAGTCAAGTCAAGTCAAGTCGAGTCAAGACTTGAGTTGAGTTGAGTTGAGTTGAGTTGAGTTGAGTTGAGTTGAGTTGAGTTGAGTTGAGTTGAGTTGAGTTGAGTTGAGTTGAGTTGAGTTGAGTTGAGTTGAGTTGAGTTGAGTTGAGTTGAGTTGAGTTGAGTTGAGTTGAGGCGAGTCGAGTCGAGTCGAGTCGAGTCGAGTCGAGTCGAGTCGAGTCGAGTCGAGTCGAGTCGAGTCGAGTCGAGTCGAGTCGAGGCAAGTCGAGTCAAGTCAAGTCAAGTCGAGTCAAGTCGAGTCAAGTCAAGTCAAGTCAAGTCGAGTCAAGACTTGAGTTGAGTTGAGTTGAGTTGAGTTGAGTTGAGTTGAGTTGAGTTGAGTTGAGTTGAGTCGAGTTGAGTTGAGTTGAGTTGAGTTGAGTTGAGTTGAGTTGAGTCGAGTCGAGTCGAGTTGAGTCGAGTCGAGTCGAGTCGAGTCAAGTCAAGTCAAGTCAAGTCAAGTCAAGTTGAGTCAAGACTTGAGTTGAGTTGAGTTGAGTTGAGTTGAGTTGAGTTGAGTTGAGTTGAGTTGAGTTGAGTTGAGTTGAGTTGAGTTGAGTTGAGTTGAGTTGAGTTGAGTTGAGTTGAGTTGAGTTGAGTTGAGTCAAGTCAAGTCAAGTGGAGTCGAGTTTGAGTTGAGTGGAGTTGAGTGGAGTCGAGTGGAGTCGAGTTGAGTTGAGTGGAGTGGAGTGGAGTCAAGTCCAGTCGAGTGGAGTGGAGTTGAATCGAGTTCTTGAGTTGAGTTGAGTCAAGTCGAGTCAAGTCAAGTCAAGTCGAGTCAAGACTTGAGTCGAGTTGAGTCGAGTCAAGTCAAGTCGAGTCGAGTCGAGTCGAGTCGAGTCAAGTCGAGTCGAGTCGAGTCGAGTCGAGTCAAGTCAAGTCAAGTCAAGTCAAGACTTGAGTTGAGTTGAGTGGAGTCGAGTGGAGTCGAGTTGAGTGGAGTGAGAATCGAGTCAAGTTGAGTCGAGTTGAGTGAGTCCAGTTAGTGGTAGTCATCAGCAATCAGTCAGTAGTCAAGTGGTGGAGTCGAGTTGAGTCAAGTTGGGTTAGTATTCAATACAGCGCAGTATACAGTTGAATACAGTTGCATACTGTAAAATACTACTATAGCTACTTTGCAGTTTCAACAATTGTAGCAGTGGTTTCATTTGTGTCTCCTGCAAGCTGTCTGGACAAGGTGTGCTCATTGCTGAATATAGAGCAAGATGATATAAATTGTTTTAGCTGTGCGGCATTGCGAAGTTGATGGCAGACAGTTGAGTCAGAATTTCAGCCTCAGCAGGCTAATGCTGGAACAGCCAGAATTCTCTGCCTGCACAGTTATACCAGACTGTTCGATGGCCAAACTGGCTCAATTAGCATCGTGCATTCAGGATCAACACTCTTCTCATACATACCCAACAGATTACTACAAACTGAGGACCTATCCAGCAAAAACAATGTGGCAGATTCATCACTCGCCTGCACTCAATGTGCCGCATTGCAAGTATTGATTATTAGCCTTTTTCTACATTTTCTATAATGTGTGTAGCTTCCTTGTAGGACTTGCACATGTAATTTGGAACCGATCTGGCCAGCTGAGATGGATTTTGAGCTAACTGACTGCGCTATGCCCTGTAGTGATTTGTATTCACAAGATTTTATGTGAGCTGCCCTGCCATACTATTGAATAAATTATGCAAGTTTATTTAGTCTCTTGATAGAATACATCCACTTAATAACGAATCAATCAGCTGCATGCGGGTATAGTTGGTAGGTTTAAAACGGTTTACTGTAATTCGCTTTTCTACAGAGATGCAATTCAAGACGATGTTGCAAAAATTTCAGTGATTGCAAATATTCAGGCTTGGCCTATCGTCTATCACAGTTTTGGTCTCACTGTAACTTTTGTGTTGGTCATTAGATTTTGATGAAATCTTAAATCAACATGCACAGATGCTCGGAAATTTTTTCTCTCAAAATTTTGGCCAAGTATGTCATTTCAACCCCTAGCTGTGCACTTCAAGTGATGGCTGACACATAGAAGTGCATAACTTGTGGTTGAAAGGACAGACTTTCCCAAAATTTTGTGAACAAAAATTCTGAGGTTGTGTGGATGTTGTGTTAAACTTTCAGCGAAATTTATTATTGACGAACACAAGTTACAGCAAGATGCCAGTACAGTTGGTCGGGTGATCTAGCTACCGACCGCTGTGCGTGTTTGTAGCGAGGCGACTGCACACGTTCACCGTCAGGGATGTGAGGTATGTTTTTTTCGGTGTTTTTTCGTTTTTTTTTCGAAAAAAAAAAACTGTTTTTTCTCCTAGTGGTGGAAAAAAACAAACTCAAGCTAAAATAGCTAATTTATGTCATTTTTCTGTTAAAAAATGGTCTTTGAAATGTATAATAGGCTAGACAGACTCAAAACTGTATAAAAAGTAGAAAGTACCAAATCTGGCAATCAAATACAAAAAGACAAACTGTTGTACGAAAATTTGCATATTGTGTTATATAATTAATGGAGCCTGTGAGGGACTGTTTCATGCCTGTTTCGTGATTTAGATCCATGTAAAATGGGCTTTTTTGTTCTGAGAAGACTCAGGAAGGCGCTAGAAACCGTTAGGAATATAAAAACCAGGCTAGGATACTCAGAACGTTAGCAGGAGTTTTTTCCACGATTTTGGAAATAAACCGAAAAAGAACTGAAAAGAAAGCAGGCAGAGGTTTTTTCGGAAAATATCAATCGCTGTTCACCATCTTAGTCTGTTGCCCATCCCGCGCTTCCCGGTAGTCTTGCCGGTTATTAACAAGGCTAATCTCTAAAAACCCAGCCAGTATTTATCGTATTTGCTCACGGTGACCGCATCGTTTTGCTACCTACTAACATTATGTACTTCACTAGTCAAGTGATTCTCTGCTGGCTGGTAGCCGCCGGATCTCAGGGTAAAGAAGTCTGCATGAATACCAAATGCCCCTCCAGCCGGCAACATGAAATATGAAAAAGTTTAAACGCCAAACAATCTGTTAGCGTCAAAAATGCTGTGTCGGACTGCTCTTCTGCTAATCTCTGTGTTGTCTGCTGTTGCCGCTGGTGGTAAGACCTCACAAAATTGACAAGCATTCTCTCGTTTATAGAACAAAATTGATACTGCATATATAATCTTTTCTCAAACACCGCCTAAAAATTTGTATCGGATATCCACCATCCACTATCAATATCCGACTAAAATATAGAGGAGAACTATCGGGAAACCTATAGAATTTTCTATCTGTGAACAATAAACTTTTCCAGGTATTGGGGAAAAATTTCAGGCATTTCATTAGATTATTGGAGGCCGTAGCCAAAAGATGACCGCTCCTGTAGGATACGCGTGTAACAAAGGGATAAGACAAGAGTTGCCGTTTCTGATAACTAAGAGATTCGATATTTTGGGCTAAAAGTGCTGATTTGTCGCTATAAAAAAAAACTTCAGCTGTTTCTTAAAGTTAAATTTAACTAAACAGATCGCCAAGGCCCCTAGATTTACAATACTGAACCAGTTCAATGAGGCCCTCGCATGACAGGACCGAATGTAATGAGTTTTCGTGCTGGGACCCTAACCGGGAAGACTTGTTATCGGTAAGAAGTGCGCCAAATTCAAATCACTCAAGTACTGGCACCTTCTACTGAACCTAAATCGTCTTCATCCTCCAGGCCACCTCTGCCATTTGCTCCCTTCCAGATCGTACCAGAACCACTTCGATCATCCAGTCCGCCACTCACGATTCGCATCTCATCCATCTTCGCCGAAGTACTATCCCGAGAATCGGCCGATTCTGAGTGGAAGAAGGTGAAGCTGCCGATTTTCCTTCATCTTACCATTGTCTTAAGTCTTCTAGCTTCCATACTGCTTCGATATGCTCTCTCCTTCCAGACACACCGCTTCCATCCACTTCAAATCGCACCGCCGAAGTACTATCCCGAGAATCGGCCGATTTGGAGTGGAAGAAGGTGAAGCTGCCGATTTTCCTTCATCTTGCCATTGTTTTACAGTCTTCTAGCTTCCATACTGCTTCGATATGCTCTCTCCTTCCAGACACACCACTTCCATCCACTTCAAATCGCCCCGCCGAAGTACTATCCCGAGAATCGGCCGATTTGGAGTGGAAGAAGGTGAAGCTGCCGATTTTCCTTCATCTTACTATTGTTTTAAGTCTTCTAGCTTCCATACTGCTTCGATATGCTCTCTCCTTTCAGACACACCGCTTCCATCCACTTCAAATCGCCCCGCCGAAGTACTATCCCGAGAATCGGCCGATTTGGAGTGGAAGAAGGTGAAGCTGCCGATTTTCCTTCATCTTACCATTGTTTTAAGTCTTCTAGCTTCCATACTGCTTCGATATGCTCTCTCCTTCCAGACACACCACTTCCATCCACTTCAAATGGCCCCACCGATGTACTATCCCGAGAATCGGCCGATTCGGAGTGGAAGAAGGTGAAACTGCTGATTTTCCTTCATCGTACCATTGTTTTAAGTCTTCTAGCTTCTGTCCTCTCATATCCGGACTTTTCTTTAAGATACCTTTAATTTAACTATAAAACGCCTATGTTAGGAAGCAGTGTTACAAAGTTATAAAATTTGCATCAAATATGCTTACTGCAGCATCCTATCCAATCGGGACCATCATATTCGGACTTAGCTAAAGGAGAGCTTTTGATTGAGTACCTACATGTCTATGTTACGACGCAGCGTTAAAAAGTTCGAAAATTTGCATAAAAAATTTGCATATTCAAAATGTCAATATGCAAATTTTTGCATATTTTAACGCTGCGTCGTAACATAGGCATGTAGGTACTTAATCAAAAGCTCTTGTTTAGCTAAGTCTGAATATGATGGTCCCGATTGGATCGGATGCTGTATTAAGCATATTTGATGCAAATTTTCTAACTTTTTAACGCTTCCTCCAAACATTGGCGTTATTGTACTTAAACGAAAGCTCTCCTTTAGCCAAGATGGATTATGATGGTCCCAACTGGATTGGATGCTGTAATATGCAAAGTTTATGGAACTTTTCTAACTTTTTAACGCTGCCTCCTAACATTGGCTTTATTGTACAATAACGCCAATGTTAGGAAGGAGCGTTAAAAAGTTGCAAAATTTGCATCAAATGTGCTTACTGCAGCGTCCGATCCAATCGGGACCATCATATTCAGTCTTGGCTAAAGGAGAGCTTTTGATTGAGTACCTACATGCCTATGTTACGACGCAGCGTTAAAATATGCAAAAATTTGCATATTGACATTTTGAATATGCAAATTTTTTATGCAAATTTTCTAACTTTTTAACGCTGCATCGTAACATAGACATGTAGGTACTCAATCAAAAGCTCTCCTTTAGCTAAGTCCGAATATGATGGTCCCGATTGGATAGGATGCTGCAGTAAGCATATTTGATGCAAATTATATAACTTTGTAACACTGCTTCCTATACTATAACTTTGTACTTATAGGCGTTTTTATAGTTAAATTAAAGGTATCTTAAAGAAAAGTCCGGATATGAGAGGACAGAAGCTAGAAGTCTTAAAACAATGGTATGATGAAGGAAAATCAGCAGTTTCACCTTCTTCCACCCCAACTCGGCCGATTCTCAGGATAGTATTTCGGCTGGGCGATTTGAAGTGGATCGAAGTGGTGTGTCTGGAAGGAAAGTCAAAAGTCAAAGTCAAAGTTTTATCGCCCGAGTAACACAAAGCCGTCGGAGCGACAGGCCACGAGTCGCCATATTTGACATGTTACGTAGCCTAACTAAATAACAAATGCTGCGGCAAAATTTGCGTTTTCACCAAGGCCGTAAATTTGTCCAAAGACTTAGCATTCACAACTTCATTAGGCAGTTGATTCCAGAACTTTACCACCTTATGAGTGAAAAAGTTTAGTCTACAATTGTTGTAGTTACACTCTGTTAACTACATATTACTGTTAGACTATAGGTAGCGATGAGCTAATAGTCTCTGTGTATGTGCCTTTTATCTATGTACAGAATGTTCTGGAAAAGGTCGGTCCCTCTCTCTCATCTCTTACCCGGACTAGAACTTTCTGGAACGTTCTATGGCCGTATATAAGCAGCCCGCTCTGCAGTATTCTCTATGAGCTTCCATGAGCTTCTATGCGCTTACTCTCATGTGCTACCCTCTCTCTACTGTCTCCCCCAGTGGCTCATACCCCGTGAGTCACTCCCTAGCCCTGCTTCTTTGTTGTTATTGGTTGTTACTGTTATTGGGCGATCGTTCCCAATAAACCCTTGTTTGGAATCCTGTTGTATCACCTCCCACTCGGCCCACAAATACAACAGAGATTTTCTGGCGACGCCGGTGAACCTTGGACCCTGGACGCTGGTGAATTCTGGACATTTTCTGAAGGATCAAGATGTCGGAAACTGCTCAGCTCATTGCTGTCCTGCAGAAACAGCAGGCGGAGGAGATGAAAGCTCAAAAGCTCCAACTGGAGGCACAGGAACGCCGTCATGCTGAACAGATGCAGACCCAGCAAGCACAAATGGTGGCCCAACAAGAACAGATGAGGCAACTTCTGGAGTCGCTCAAGCCATCTGCTGCCGGCCCTGCACCCACCATACCTGCCATGGTGGCTACCTCAGTTCCAGCATTCTCCCCCTTCGACTCAACAGCCGAACTTTGGACAGACTACTGGGCCAGATTCCTAACCTTCATTGGAGCCCACTCCGTACCTCCAGAAAGAAGAGCGCAAGTCTTCCTCACCAACCAAGCTCCAGAAGTCTACAAGTTGCTCTCCAACTTGGCCCTTCAACAATATCCTCCCAAGGACATCAATCAACTGACTCTGGATGACATCACTGGTTTCATGAAGGAGAAGTTCGATCCCAAACGCTTCATTGTCCGGGAGCGATTCAAGTTCTGGAGTGACATGCACCGCAAGCCTGGAGAGACAATTCAAGAGCTGGCGGCAAGGATCCAACAAGATGCGGCTACCTGTGACTTTGCCTCGATCAAGGACTCCCAGGATGAGGCTCTGCGCACGCGATTCATCTGCTCGGTCAACAATGAAGCTGTTCTCAAGGCTCTCTTCAAGATCAAGGATGATGAACTCTCATTCGCATGCGCAATCGAAGTGGCCATTGAGACTGAAGATGCAGCCAAGGTGGCAAAGGAAACCGTCTACACCACCAAGTCCAAGCCTGTCAACAAGGTGAAGAAGGAATCTTCAGTGGTTCCCAAGCAACCAGTGACCACCCACAAGACTGCTCAAACAAGGATCAAGCCACCTGCTTCACACCCGCAGTTCTCAGGTGCTTGTTATCGATGTGGCAAGAAGGACCATCCCAAGGGTCAGTGCCCCTATAAGAACTACACCTGCTCCTACTGCGGCATCATGGGTCATCTCCAGTCAGTCTGCAAGAAGAAGAAGAGGGAACAAGGACCGAAACCTGTCAAGGGCATATCTCATGTCCCGCTCAAGACAGTCAAGCTCATCAACTCAGTCCCTGCTGTGCAGCACAGCATCACTCTCAACGGAACGCCCGTTACCTTCGAGATCGACACTGGTGCCGGTGACAACTTCATCTCGGAAGACACCTGGCAAGATCTGGGATCACCCTCTCTCAAGGACCCAGAAGGACACTATGAGACTGCCTCTCAGGAACCCCTTCCTGTTCTCAGAACATTGTCAGCAGTGGCCAGCACACCCACTCAGGACAAGACTCTGCAGTTCGTGGTTACTCCAGTGCCTAATCTCAACCTCCTCGGCCATGCTGCAATCCAGCAGTTGGGCATCTCTGTGGACTCTCTCATGGGAAACACTGCTGTAAGCGCTCCCAGCCATGCAGTCCGCGCAGTCTTCGACAGCCTCAAGCCAGACCCCTCACTGCAGAAGGCCTGTCAACAACTCTGCCAAGAATTCCCCAATCTCTTCAAGTCTGAACTGGGATGCCTCAAGGACTTCTCGCTCGAGGTCAAGTTCAAGCCAGATGCAAAACCCGTGTTCTGCAAGGCCAGACCAGTCCCGTTTGCAATCCTGGATGACCTCAACCAAGCATACGACGCTGGCATCGCTAAGGACGTTTGGAAACCTGCTCAATTCAACTCTCATGGTACTCCAGTGGTCCCCATCAGAAAAGCTCTGAGCCCTGGACAGACCAAACCCAGTCTTCGAGTGTGTGGCGACTACTCAGTCACAGTCAATCCACAACTGGAGACTCACCGCCAGCCCATTCCCCTGCCAGAGGATCTCATGCGCAAACTCGGAGGTGGATATGGCTTCACCAAGATCGACCTAGCGGATGCCTACAACCAGATTCCACTGGGACCAGACTCTCAGAAGAAACTCGCTCTGAGTACTCACAGAGGCGTGCTACTCCAGCTTCGCCTACCCTTCGGCATCAAGTCAGCTCCTGGTTACTTCCAAGAAATCATGGAGCAGCTCACTTCCGACCTCAAGGGAGTTGCAGTCTACTTGGATGACATTTTGGTCAGTGGAATCAACGCTGAAGATCATCTCAAGAATCTTCGCCAGCTACTCTCTCGCCTGGATGAGAAAGGACTTCACTGCCGCCTAGCAAAGTGCTCCTTTGCTCAACCAAGCATCGAATACCTTGGACACACGCTCTCCTGTCAAGGTATCGCGAAAGGCCCAAAAGTGGATGCTGTGAAGAAGATGCCCCCACCCACCAATGTCTCATCTCTCAAATCCTTTCTTGGCTCTGTGCAGTTCTACCACAAGTTCCTTCCCAACCTCTCCACGGTTACGGAACCGCTGCATCAACTCACCAGGAAGGACACTCCTTGGCGCTGGGGAGCAGAGCAACAAGCAGCATTCCAGACTCTCAAGGATCTCCTGTGCACGGACACAGTGCTCGTTCACTTCGATCCTTCTCTGCCAATTGGAATTTCTTGTGACGCCTCAGATGTTGGAATTGGTGCCGTCCTCTTTCACCGCTATCACAATGGCAGTGAGCGACCGATTGCCAATGCGTCCAAGACTCTCACTTCAACTCAGCGGAAGTACAGCCGGATTCAGAAGGAAGCTCTGGCTATCATCTTCGCCCTGAAGAAGTTTCATCAATTCCTTTATGGCCGCAAGTTTGTCCTGGTCACGGATCACAAACCCCTCCTCGCTCTCTTTGGACCAGACAAACCCACTCCTGCACTGGCAGCCAACCGTCTTGCCAGATGGGCCTTCGCTCTCAGTCAATATGACTACCAGATCGAATTCAGGGACACCTTGAAGCATGGAAACGCCGATGCTCTCAGTCGACTTCCTGCTGGCCCTGACAGCAAATTTGATGAGGAGGAAAGCGACAATGATGTGGACACTGTCTGCATGATCAAGACCATTAGCCTGCAGCTCAACGCAACTGACTCCACAGCAGTTGTCAAGGAAACAGCCAAAGATCCAGTTTTGGCTTCTGTCCTGAAGTTCACCAGAGAAGGTTGGCCTCCCATGGACAGAATGCAGCCAGGAGAACAAGCTACTGAAGAAGATGCTCCTGCTGAAGACCCAAGCTTCACAGTCCAAGCCTTCAGGAAGCTGGCTCCATCCCTATCCATCTGCAATGGATGTCTACTCTATGGATCCCGGCTGGTCATCCCAAAACGCCTTCATGCTCCTGTCCTGCAACTTCTGCACCTCGGACATTTTGGCATGCAACGCATGAAGCAACTCGCTCGTTCTGCAGTCTACTGGCCTGGAATCGATCAAGACATCATGGATGTGGTTCGTCACTGTACAGCATGTGCTGAGCATCAGAACAAGCCTGCCCAACCCGCAATCCACCCCTGGATGCTCCCGGAGAAGCCATGGAGCCGTGTTCATCTCGATCACACCATCAACTTCATGGGACAGAACTGGCTTGTGATGATTGACGCCTACTCAAAGTATCCCTGCATCCATGCTAATCCTCAACTTCGACCAAGGCAACCACAACCCTGCTCGAAGAGGATTTCGCTCACTTTGGCTACCCCCACACCATTGTCATGGACAACGCTACCACCTTCATGTCAGAAGAGTTCAAGGATTGGTGCAAGACCAGAGGCATCACTCACCTCACTGGAGCACCATACCACCCTGCAACCAACGGTGCTGCTGAACGCTTGGTCCAGTCATTCAAGCAAGCTCTCAAGAAGTCCTCACTTCCTCCAAAGGCAGCCCTGCAGGAATTTCTGATGCACTACCGCAGAACCCCTCTCTCCACTGGATACTCTCCCAGTGAGCTCCTCAAATGGAAGACGAATTCGGTGCAAAATCGACACTCTTCTGCCTTCTCCTGCACACATGGCTCAAGGAAAGGAATCCAGGCAAGCCATGAAGTCTCAAAGTCAAGAGGTGGTGCGCCCAGCGGTAGCCAAACTCACCTTCCGTTTCCCTGTTGGAACGCCATGCTACGCTCTCTACTATGGCCCTCGTCGCAACAAGGATCCACGATGGGTTCCAGCCATGGTCACTAAAGTGTTTGGAACTCGATCAGTCAACGTTCGTGTGTTCCCAAGAGGCCCAACTTGGCGCAGACACATCGAGCAACTTCGCCCACACTATGGAGTCGAAGAGGATGACGATCCTGGTGAGGCACCAACCCGAGCAGTTCCGGAGACAACTGTCAACTCGGGTGAAGCTCAAAGTTCCCAGTCGAAGCCCAAGACTCGGAAGAACTGGCGTGCTCCAACAGGTGATGAATACGGACGTGACAAGCCACGACAATCAGAGCGGCTGAAACAGAAGCACTCCCAGAAGATTGATACCAGTCATAAGTAGTATAATCGCCTCTCGGTGTAACCTTAGGCTGGTGGGGAGGTGTTGTAGTTACACTCTGTTAACTACATATTACTGTTAGACTATAGGTAGCGATGAGCTAATAGTCTCTGTGTATGTGCCTTTTATCTATGTACAGAATGTTCTGGAAAAGGTCGGTCCCTCTCTCTCATCTCTTACCTGGACTAGAACTTTCTGGAACGTTCTATGGTCGTATATAAGCAGCCCGCTCTGCAGTATTCTCTATGAGCTTCCGTGAGCTTCTATGCGCTTACTCTCGTGTGCTACCCTCTCTCTACTGTCTCCCCCAGTGGCTCATTCCCCGTGAGTCACTCCCTAGCCCTGCTTCTTCGTTGTTATTGGTTGTTACTGTTATTGGGCGATCGTTCCCAATAAACCCTTGTTTGGAATCCTGTTGTATCACCTCCCACTCGGCCCACAAATACAACAACAATTTAGATGTTTTTTAGAAATAGGGATAGCTAGCTTACAATCGTTTCCTCTGGTTCTGGTCACCCTTGACCTCTCAAAAAAATTTGAAAATTCTACATCTACAAGGCCGTAAAAAATGCGGTATACATACTGTAGATCTATCACAAATCGTCGGTATTCCAATGTTTCAAGATCCAGAAGATGCACTCTGTTCAAGTACTCACCATAGAGTCTATCAATCCCCGTCAATCTTCGTGTAAAGGATCGTTAGACACTCTCTAATAGTCGTATATCCTTATACTTATATGGGTTCCAAACCGGAGAAGCATACTCGAGCTTAGGACGAACAAATGCCTTAAAAAGTTTTAGCAAAAAGTCGGGATTTTTACTTGTAAAGGCTCTATGAATAAGATTTGCGCGTTTACCGGCCTCTCTGGCAATTTTTACACAATGAGAGGAAAAAGACATGTACGAAAAGCGGTCTAGCCCTACAAGAACTCCTAAATCTCGTATTTCGGAAACTGTCTGTATTTGCGTCCCTTCGACTAAGTAATCTAACTTAGGATTTGAAAAACCAATATGCACATTTATGTAGTGCTAATGTCAACTTAACAGAAGAGCACCAATCGATTACTTTTTTGATAGCCTTTTCAAAATCAGTTATATCGTACCCCGTTTTAGGAAACCCCATATACACCTTACAATCGTCAGCGAACATTTTTATGTTCACCGTGCTGTCTTGAAATAAGAACGGCAGGTCATTCATGTAAAGTAAAAACAGAATAGGTCCGAGACAAGACCCCTGTGGAACCCCGGATTTAACCTCTGCCCCCGAGGAGCGAGTGCCATCGATAACTACGCATTGGTTCCTGTTTGAAAGGAAAGCCTGTATCCAATTCAACAGCTTCCCACAAAAGCCATAAGTGCGAAGCTTAGCCAGCAAGATCTGATGAGAACAAGAGTCAAAAGCTTTGGCAATGTCCATATAAAAAACTTCCACAAAGTCACCCTTATCAAGGTGTTTAGTCCAATCATTAATGCATTCTGAAAGTTGAGTAACAGTAGAGCGTCGCGACAAAAAGCCATGCCATGACAAGAGAGAGCATATCGAAGCAGTATGGAAGCTAGAAGACTTAAAACAATGGTAAGATGAAGGAAAATCGACAGTTTCACCTTCTTCCACTCCAAATCGGCCGTTTCTCGGGATAGTACTTCGGCGGGGCGATTTGAAGTGGATCGAAGTGGTGTGTCCGGAAGGAGAGAGCATATCGAAGCAGTATGGAAGCTAGAAGACTTAAAACAATGGTAAGATGAAGGAAAATCGGCAGCTTCACCTTCTTCCACTCCAAATCGGCCGATTTTCGGGATAGTACTTCGGCGGGGCGATTTGAAGTGGATGGAAGTGGTGTGTCTGGAAGGAGAGAGCATATCGAAGCAGTATGGAAGCTAGAAGACTTAAATAATGGTAAGATGAAGGAAAATCTGCAGCTTCACCTTCTTCCACTCCAAATCGGCCGATTCTCGGGATAGTACTTCGGCGGGGCGATTTGAAGTGGATGGAAGTGGTGTGTCTGGAAGGAGAGAGCATATCGAAGCAGTATGGAAGCTAGAAGACTGTAAAACAATGGTAAGATGAAGGAAAATCGGCAGCTTCACCTTCTTCCACTCAGAATCGGCCGATTCTCGGGATAGTACTTCGGCGAAGATGGATGAGATGCGAATCGTGAGTGGCGGGCTGGATGATCGAAGTGGTTCTGGTACGATCTGGAAGGGAGCAAATGGCAGAGGTAGCCTGGAGGATGAAGACGATTTAGGTTCAGTAGAAGGTGCCAGTACTTGAGTGATTTGAATTTAGCGCACTTTCTTACCAATTACAGTACAAGTCTTCCCGGTTAGGGTCCCAGCACGAAAACTCATAACATTCGGTCCTGTCATGCGAGGGCCTCATTCTGTTGTTTAGTTCAGTTTAAAATACAACTGCTTTAGGTGATTGACAAATTTGTTGCACATAACATAAAGCAGAGTAAATCCACTTTTTATTGAGAGTGCTCTATAAAAGACGGATATGTCTGCTCCTATTATCAACCTCCAGATGAGGACATGCCGATCGATGAGAACAATCCCAACAATGAAATATCACTGTGTGACTGTCCCAGAAGAACGTCATGCTTAGACTGCAGAAGAGGAAAACGGGCACATGAATATGTTACTCTTTGTCACTGCATAGTTCCTCCTCGTACGTGTTCATCCGCGAGTTCATTCAATATCCGTAGTTTAGTTCACTCAGTGCCGCACTTTTCAAACCTTAT
The DNA here is from genome assembly GCA_030248155.1 of Sabatieria punctata. Taxonomy (NCBI): domain Eukaryota; kingdom Metazoa; phylum Nematoda; class Chromadorea; order Araeolaimida; family Comesomatidae; genus Sabatieria; species Sabatieria punctata. The sequence continues at coordinate 19,960 of JASANB010000273.1, forward strand.
ATGCAACCTTTTTGCACACTTACACTACACCCTACTAACCCGATTTGCATTTTGCCTGATACTAAAACAACTAACACTTCGGCACTCTACAGTCAGGGAAATAACAACATACAGTATAGATCAAAAAAAATGTCCCATCGCTTTTTCGGCCTTCACTCAAACGTTTCGTTCTCAATCACTTCTTTACCGATTTGGCTCAAATTTTCAGCAAAAATTAACAACATGGTTGGCTAAATATTCTGCAAGTTTAGTGCCAAAATTCCGACTCATACTGGTTTTATGACCCGAAAACTAGGAATGAGGGTGGTCCACACAAATTTAATTTTTTTCGGTAATATAAGGAGTACAGGCCTGAAACTTGCAGGAATGGTTGGTGTTGCTATTGGGCATAACATACTAAGCGGGCAGCCCTGTAGCTCAAAGGGCACTAAAATGGGGGAATTTCAAAAACATGACGAAATATGACTTTTCTTCGTAAAACCGGCAAAATGACGATTCTAAAGATTTTAAATTTTAAAAAAACGCTGCAGGGATGGTTACTATGGTGTGGAACAGAGTTTAATTGTCATTGCCAACCGAGATCGGGCAGACATGTATAGTGGGGGGTCGGCAGAATCGGCCAATATGGTGTGCGTTGGACATCCCTATGGCCCCAAAGTAAAACCCTAAAACAGTTCCGCCCAACTCCCTCTGGGTACCCAGCAATGGCCATCCATGGTTCTCTATGATGAAGGCCATTTTCCATAGTAAAACTCCAAAACACCCCCCACGGAAATGACCTTTTCTCTGAGGGGCGAGCAAACTCAGACCCGTGCTATGCAGCGTTCGAAAGCTCACATCATGGGCTTTCAGAATCTGTAATAAAATTTATGGTGATTTTTGTTGTTTCAAAAATAATCGTTCCCGAAGTATCCAGTAATCACGATTTTATCAGTTTTCAGCAGCCAAATAAAATGGTTTGGCATGAAAATTTGATGAGCATACTAGGTTTTTTGACACGGCAAATTCAATGGCGTGATCCATTTGTGCATAGGACCATGTGATCAATCGATAGCCAGCAATGGCCATCCATGGTTCTCTCTGATGAGGGCCATTTTCCGTAGTAAAACTCCAAAACACCCCTCACGGAAATGAACGTTTCTCTGGGGGGCGAGCAAACTCAGACCCGTGCTATGCAGCGTTCGAAAGCTCACATCATGGGCTTTCAGAATCTGTAATAAAATTTATGGTGATTTTTGTTGTTTCAAAAATAATCGATCCCGAAGTATCGATTTATCACGATTTTATCAGTTTTCAGCAGCCAAATAAAATGGTTTGGCATGAAAATTTGATGAGCCTACTAGGTTTTCTGACACGGCAAATTCAATGGCGTGATCCATTTGTGCATAGGATCATGTGATCAATCGATATTGATTATCGAATTAAAACGCGATGGTAGCTCGAGAACGATACCATAGTTGAAATCGGCATGCTAGAAAGCCACTAACATTATTAGCCTGTGTAGTTGGAATATCTGCACAGCAAAAAAATCGATAAACAATCGATATTGATTATCGAATTAAAACGCGATGGTAGCTCTAGAACGATATCATGGTTAATCGGCATGCAAGTAGGGATGGGCAACGTAAATTAAAATCGGTAATTTACGTACGCGTTATTTCTGTTTTACCAGATTTTAATTTCCGTATTCGTAACGTGTTACGGAAATTAAAACGGCTAATTTCTTGCTGTAACGTGTTACGTAAATTAATTTCCGTAACGTCGTAACGAATAAGATTCCAGCCATACGTAAATTAATTTTTGTTTTTCTTAAAAAATCGCTAGTAGGCAGTAGCAATCGAATATCGCGGAAAAAAATCATAAAATGAACTGTATGCAATGCAAATTTTAATTCTGTGTTTGTTCAATTGGAATTGCATTCGTATTTTTGAAATCTAACTTCACACCAAAAGGAAGGAATGAAATGTGGGTATGTTTTTGGCTGAATTACTGTAGCTGCTGAGGGTTTTATAACTGCGCAGCAACTAGCCAGCCAACTACAACAGACTGTAGTCTACCAACGGCACACTGACGGTTAAACGTATGACTGTACTCACGTATAAGATTACTACAGTAGTAGTGAAGAAAACGATGTAACTTCACTTCTCTGAAAGAATGCATTTTAAATCTACAACATACTGTTGGCAAGTCCGACTGTACCTGGATCTATTAATAGGTTTAACCTGAAATTTGTGGACTTTAATCTGAACCTTAACCTATTTTATTTCAGCCGGAGTTGAACCTGTTCCGTTTTATTGGACTTTTACCACAGGGTCAAATTTCAAGTGCAATTTTTAGGCAAACTATGCAAAATTTTCGGTTGGATTGCACAAAATTTTATAGATGTCATGTTTTTATACCTATTTTCAAACTGAAACTGTCAGAAAACGAAAGTACACTGCCCAGAAAAGTCTGATCTATGTTTTTCACTGCCAATAGAAAGGCTTATAGCTCAGAAAAATTGCAAACAGCGCAAAATATCTACAGTTCTTGGAGATATCGGTGGACTTGAACTTGAACCTATTGTCCAGGTTTTTTAGAAGATGGACTTGAACCTGAAATTTCGATATTGGCTTTGACTTGAACCTGAACCTATTTTTCAACCCTGAACTTTCCAACAGTAGTGCAACACCTACACATGAATTTATAGTTGCTTGGCTTTTCTGCCTATTTTCTTATACAGGGAGATAACATATTGACAAATTTAAGCCTTCAAAAACGTATCTATAAGATATTCCGACCGTAAAATTGACCGAAATCAACCTGTTTAGCAGTTCGAAGAGTGGGATTGGGCTTCTGTGCGACAAAGGCGAAAATTTTTCGAATAATTAGCCTTAAAAGTCGCATTTAAGATTCAGTAGTAACCAAAAATATGCCTATACTACAACAAAACAATGCTGTGGGCTCAGGATTCAACAGAAAAATCTGTTTTGCGCTAGGAACGTAAATTAATTCACGTACGGAAATTAATTTACGTATTGCTAAATTTTAATTTTCGTATTCGTTTAATTTCCGTATCCGGATTTTTTAATTACTGTAATTGTTAAGCGTAACGTAAATTAAAAATCGGCGCTTAATTTACGATACGCGTTACGAAAATTAATTTACGTGCCCATCCCTAGTAGGGATGGGCAACGTAAATTAAAATCGGTAATTTACGTACGCGTTATTTCTGTTTTACCAGATTTTAATTTCCGTATTCGTAACGTGTTACGGAAATTAAAACGGCTAATTTCTTGCTGTAACGTGTTACGTAAATTAATTTCCGTAACGTCGTAACGAATAAGATTCCAGCCATACGTAAATTAATTTTTGTTTTTCTTAAAAAATCGCTAGTAGGCAGTAGCAATCGAATATCGCGGAAAAAAATCATAAAATGAACTGTATGCAATGCAAATTTTAATTCTGTGTTTGTTCAATTGGAATTGCATTCGTATTTTTGAAATCTAACTTCACACCAAAAGGAAGGAATGAAATGTGGGTATGTTTTTGGCTGAATTACTGTAGCTGCTGAGGGTTTTATAACTGCGCAGCAACTAGCCAGCCAACTACAACAGACTGTAGTCTACCAACGGCACACTGACGGTTAAACGTATGACTGTACTCACGTATAAGATTACTACAGTAGTAGTGAAGAAAACGATGTAACTTCACTTCTCTGAAAGAATGCATTTTAAATCTACAACATACTGTTGGCAAGTCCGACTGTACCTGGATCTATTAATAGGTTTAACCTGAAATTTGTGGACTTTAATCTGAACCTTAACCTATTTTATTTCAGCCGGAGTTGAACCTGTTCCGTTTTATTGGACTTTTACCACAGGGTCAAATTTCAAGTGCAATTTTTAGGCAAACTATGCAAAATTTTCGGTTGGATTGCACAAAATTTTATAGATGTCATGTTTTTATACCTATTTTCAAACTGAAACTGTCAGAAAACGAAAGTACACTGCCCAGAAAAGTCTGATCTATGTTTTTCACTGCCAATAGAAAGGCTTATAGCTCAGAAAAATTGCAAACAGCGCAAAATATCTACAGTTTTTGGAGATATCGGTGGACTTGAACTTGAACCTATTGTCCAGGTTTTTTAGAAGATGGACTTGAACCTGAAATTTCGATATTGGCTTTGACTTGAACCTGAACCTATTTTTCAACCCTGAACTTTCCAACAGTAGTGCAACACCTACACATGAATTTATAGTTGCTTGGCTTTTCTGCCTATTTTCTTATACAGGGAGATAACATATTGACAAATTTAAGCCTTCAAAAACGTATCTATAAGATATTCCGACCGTAAAATTGACCGAAATCAACCTGTTTAGCAGTTCGAAGAGTGGGATTGGGCTTCTGTGCGACAAAGGCGAAAATTTTTCGAATAATTAGCCTTAAAAGTCGCATTTAAGATTCAGTAGTAACCAAAAATATGCCTATACTACAACAAAACAATGCTGTGGGCTCAGGATTCAACAGAAAAATCTGTTTTGCGCTAGGAACGTAAATTAATTCACGTACGGAAATTAATTTACGTATTGCTAAATTTTAATTTTCGTATTCGTTTAATTTCCGTATCCGGATTTTTTAATTACTGTAATTGTTAAGCGTAACGTAAATTTAAAATCGGCGCTTAATTTACGATACGCGTTACGAAAATTAATTTACGTGCCCATCCCTACATGCAAGAAAACCACTAACATTATTAGCCTGTGTAGTTGGAATATCTGCACAGCAAAAATCTATTAAAACGCGTTGGTAGCTCTAGAACGATATCATGGTTGAAATTGGCATGCTAGAAAACCACTAACATTATTAGCCTGTGTACAGGGTGTCTAAAAAAATGATCACATTTCTTTTTACTGCCATTTCCGCAAATTTTGACCAAATAGGCTGAAATTTGGACCATAGGTGCCCAAATTCGGGCAATTTTATGTGTTAAAGTTTGGTGCACTAGGCTTGACTCATTCCCGAGAAATTTCAAAAAAAGTGAAATTTGTTAAATCAATAGTGAAAGCCGGTCACCGAAAAAATGATCACATTTCTTTTCACTGCGATTTCCGCAAATTTTGACCAAATAGGCTAAAATTTGGACCATATGTGCCCAAACTCGGGCAATTTTATGTGTTAAAATTTGGTGCACTAGGCTTGACCAATTCTCGAGAAATTTCAAAAAAAAGTGAAATTTGGTAATTTCAATACCAAAATCCGGTCACCGGAAAAACGTTACATTACATTATCGCCTAAGCTGTAACGATAGCGTTGGAGTTCATGCGTCAACTTTTTACACACGAATTACCCTGAACTTCTGCGTTTACACTCCAAATTTCATCCAATTCCGTCAAAAATTAGAAAAGATACAGGAAAAGGAAATGTTTCCATTTTTCGGTGACCGACTTTCACAATTGAAATTACCAAATTTCACTTTTTTTGAAATTTCTCGGGATTGAGTCAAGCCTAGTGCACCAAACTTTAACACATAAAATTGCCCGACTTTTGGCACATATGGTTCAAATTTCAGCCTGTTTGGTCAAAATTTACGGAAATGGCAGTAAAACGAAATGTGATCATTTTTTTTTAGACACCCTGTAGTTCGATCATTTGCACAGCAAAAATTCGATAATTGATCAAATATCGATTATCGATTGATCACGTGATCATAGCTGTAAATTGATGTCGCGAATGAATTTGGCGTAGCAGAAAACCCCCAATTTGGTAATCCCATTTTCCTTCTTAGCTGATTTAGTGAGGTGCTGAAAACTGATAAAATCGTGATAAGTCGATATTTCGGGATGGATTATTTTTGAAACAACAAAAATCACCATAAATTTTATTGCAGATTCTGAAAGCCCATGATGTGAGCTTTCGAACGCTGCATAGCACGGGTCTGAGTTTGCTCGCCCCCCAGAGAAACGTTCATTTCCGTGAGGGGTGTTTTGGAGTTTTACTACGGAAAATGGCCCTCATCAGAGAGAACCATGGATGGCCATTGCTGGCTATCGATTGATCACATGGTCCTATGCACAAATGGATGACGCCATTGAATTTGCCGTGTCAGAAAACCTAGTATGCTCATCAAATTTTCATGCCAAACCATTTTATTTGGCTGCTGAAAACTGATAAAATCGTGATTACTGGATACTTCGGGAACGATTATTTTTGAAACAACAAAAATCACCATAAATTTTATTACAGATTCTGAAAGCCCATGATGTGAGCTTTCGAACGCTGCATAGCACGGGTCTGAGTTTGCTCGCCCCCCCAGAGAAAAGGTCATTTCCGTGGGGGGTGTTTTGGAGTTTTACTATGGAAAATGGCCTTCATCATAGAGAACCATGGATGGCCATTGCTGGGTACCCAGAGGGAGTTGGGCGGAACTGTTTTAGGGTTTTACTTTGGGGCCATAGGGATGTCCAACGCACACCATATCGGCCGATTCCGCCGACCCCCACTATACATGTCTGCCTGATGGCCGCCCGATCTCGGTTGACAATGACAATTAAATATCAGGTTCATTTATTTGTCGAACTTCCTGCTACAATCTATGTTGATTAACAACAGATTCAGTGCTTTGGTTCTAGAAGGTGCAGATTTCTTAACTATGGGATTTTCACTCATGTTTTTGAAATTCCCCCATTTTAGTGCCCTTTGAGCTACAGGGCTGCCCGCTTTGTATATTATGCCCAGTAGCAACACCAATCATTCCTGCAAGTTTCAGGACTGTACTCCTTGTATTCCCGAAAAAAATTAAATTTGCGTGGACCACCCTCATTCCTAGTTTTCGGGTCATAAAACCAGTATGAGTCGGAATTTTGGCACCACACTTGCAGAATATTTAGCCAACCATGTTGTTAATTTTTGCTGAAAATTTGAGCCAAATCGGTAAAGAATTGATTGAGAACGAAGCGTTTGAGTGAAGGCCGAAAAAGCGATGGGACATTTTTTTTGATCTATACTGTATATGGTATCAGTACTCATATATGGAAACGGTACCATATATGGTACCGGTACACCTTCAAGTGGTACCATATATGGTACCACTTCCTTATATGGTACTGGTACCATATATGGTACCCTTTCGATCGAGGCCTCAGGTGGTACCATATATGGTACTGGTACCATATATGGAAACGGTACCATATATGGAAACGGTACCATATATGGTACCCTTTCGATCGAGGCCTCAGGCATACATGTAACAGGGGGGTCTGGGGGGTCTGCCCCCCACCCGACTTAGGCCAGACTCCCCAGATAGGGACCCCCCCAAGACCGAGACGATTTTTCCGACCCCCCTCCGATTTTTCTGGCAAGCAATTTTTGAGCAAATTTTTGCGATTTTTTTGCAATTTCAGACACAAAAATCAGGGCCTCCCATGACAGGAAATAAATTTATGAGTTTTGTGCTGGGACCCTAACCGGGAAGACTTGTTATCGGTAAGAAGTGCGCCAAATTCAAATCACTCAAGTACTGGCACCTTCGACTGAACCTAAATCGTCTTCAGCCCCAGGCCACCTCTGCCATTTGCTCCCTTCCAGATCGTACCAGAACCACTTCGATCATCCAGCCTGCCACTCACGATTCGCATCTCATCCATCTTCGCCAAAGTACTATCCCGAGAATCGGCCGATTTGGAGTGGAAGTAGGTGAAGCTGCCGATTTTCCTTCGTCTTACCATTGTTTTAAGTCTTCTGGCTTCCATACTGCTTCGATATGCTCTCTCCTTCCAGACACACCACTTCCATCCACTTCAAATCGCCCCGCCGAAGTACTATCCCGAGAATCGGCCGATTTGGAGTGGAAGAAGGTGAAGCTGCCGATTTTCCTTCATCTTTCCATTGTTTTAAGTCTTGTAGCTTCTGTACTCTCATATCCGGACTTTTCTTTAAGATACTTTTAATTTAACTATGAAAACACCTATGTTAGGAAGCAGTGTTACAAAGTTATAAAATTTGCATCAGATATGCTTACTGCCGCATCCTATCCAGTCGGGACCATCATATTCAGACTTAACTAAACGAGAGCTTTTGATTGAGTACCTACATGCCTATGTTACGACGCAGCGTTAAAAAGTTAGAAAATTTGCATATTTTTGCAATTTTTGCATATTTTTGCATATTTTAACGCTGCGTCGTAACATAGGCATGTAGGTACTCAATCAAAAGCTCTCGTTTAGCTAAGTCCGAATATGATGGTCCCGATTGGACAGGATGCTGCAGTAAGCATATCTGATACAAATTTTATAACTTTGTAACACTGCTTCCTAACATAGGTGTTTTTATAGTTAAATTAAAAGTATCTTAAAGAAAAGTCCGGATATGAGAGTACAGAAGCTACAAGACTTAAAACAATGGAAAGATGAAGGAAAATCGGCAGCTTCACCTTCTTCCACTCCAAATCGGCCGATTCTCGGGATAGTACTTCGGCGGGGCGATTTGAAGTGGATGGAAGTGGTGTGTCTGGAAGGAGAGAGCATATCGAAGCAGTATGGAAGCCAGAAGACTTAAAACAATGGTAAGACGAAGGAAAATCGGCAGCTTCACCTACTTCCACTCCAAATCGGCCGATTCTCGGGATAGTACTTTGGCGAAGATGGATGAGATGCGAATCGTGAGTGGCAGGCTGGATGATCGAAGTGGTTCTGGTACGATCTGGAAGGGAGCAAATGGCAGAGGTGGCCTGGGGCTGAAGACGATTTAGGTTCAGTCGAAGGTGCCAGTACTTGAGTGATTTGAATTTGGCGCACTTCTTACCGATAACAAGTCTTCCCGGTTAGGGTCCCAGCACAAAACTCATAAATTTATTTCCTGTCATGGGAGGGCCTGATTACCAAAATCGCCGGTAAAACAGCACTTTTTAGCTGTATTTCAGCCCAAATTAGCGATTTTTGGCCCAAAAATTGCGATTTTTTCCCATTTTTGAGCGTTTTTTAGTGCCGGACCCCCTCCCAAAATTTTGGCTCAGACCCCCCCAGGCCGGCGCCAGACCCCGCAACTCCCCATATGGTACCACCTGAGGCCTCGATCGAAGGGGTACCATATATGGTACCGGTACCATATATGGTACCAGTACCATATATGGAAGTGGTAAAATATATGGTACCACTTGAAGGTGTACCGGTACCATATATGGTACCGTTTCCATATATGAGTACTGATACCATATATGTTGTTATTTCCCTGACTGCTCTATGTTCACATTTTGGTGCCAGCACTTATGGAAATGGTGGAAAGAGAAATGGTGCCATTTTTGGGGCACCCTGTACTAACTCATCTTGTTAAAATTTGAATAGCATGTGGCACGAATTAGGTTACATATTTGGCTGTCAATGCCTTATATGCCGCAATTAATTATTTATGTAGATTTTAGAATGCGAGGCAATTCAAAAAGCGCATGAACTCTGTGGAGCTGGTGAAACTGATGACGCCTGCATTTGCCCCAAAGGTCAGCATTGTGTTAACGTTCATGGAGGGGACGGTCGTACATGTGAAGACGAATGCTGAACTGACATATTTTATGCATATGTCTACTTTTTGTGCACCTATGTATGCACCAAAACAGAACTATGTCTAGTGATCTTAAATTGTCAAAATCACATAAGCAATTTTGGACTGCCTCAGGCATTTTGGTAGTGTCATGACTCATGAGCATAAAGGAGCAGTGTCAGAAGAGAAGTGCTTGTTATGTTTGTATAAAACTAACTGATAAGGCTCTGCTCTGCTCTCTGCTCTCTGCTCTCTGCTCTCTCCTCTCGCCTCTCGCCTCTCGCCTCTCCACTCTCCTCTCCTCTCTCCTCTCTGCTCTCCTCTCCTCTCTCCTCTCCTCTCTCCTCTCCTCTCTCCTCTCTCCTCTCCGCTCTCCACTCTCCACTCTCCGCTCCTCTCTCCTCTCCTCTCTCCTCTCCACTCTCCGCTCTCCGCTCTCCGCTCTCCGCTCTCCGCTCTCCTCTCTCCTCTCTCCTCTCCGCTCTCCACTCTCCGCTCTCCGCTCTCCGCTCTCCACTCTCCTATCTCCACTCTCCTCTCTCCTCTCTGCTCTCCACTCTCTGCTCTCCTCTCGCCTCTCTCCTCTCCTCTCTCCCCTTGTCTCTTGCCTCTCACCTCTCTCCTCTCTGCTCTCCGCTCTCCGCTCTCCTCTCCACTCTCCTCTCTCCTCACTCTGCTCTCCTCTATCCTTTCTCCTCTCTCCTCTCTCCTGTCTCCTATCTCCTCTCCCCTCTCTCCACTCTCTCCTCTCTCCTCTCTCCTCTCTCCTCTCTCCTCTCTCTCCTCTCTCCTCTCTCCTCTCTCTCTCTCTCCGCTCTCCTCTCTCCACTCTCCTATCTCCACTCTCCTCTCTCCTCTCTGCTCTCCACTCTCTGCTCTCCTCTCGCCTCTCTCCTCTCCTCTCTCCCCTTGCCTCTTGCCTATCACCTCTCTCCTCTCCGCTCTCCACTCTCCGCTCTCCTCTCCACTCTCCTCTCTCCTCTCTCTGCTCTCCTCTATCCTTTCTCCTCTCTCCCTCTCTCCTCTCTCCTCTCACCTCTCCTCTCTCTCTCTCCTCTCACGTCTCTCCTCTCTCTCTCTCTCTCCTCTCTCCTCTCTCCTCTCTCCTCTCTCCTCTCTCCTCTCTCCTCTCCACTCTCCCCTCTCCACTCTCTGCTCTCCTCTCGCCTCTCTCCTCTCCTCTCTCCTCTTGCCTCTTGCCTCTCGCCTCTCTCCTCTCCACTCTCCGCTCTCCGCTCTCCTCTCCACTCTCCTCTCTCCTCTCTCTGCTCTCCTCTATCCTTTCTCCTCTCTCCTCTCTCCTCTCTCCTCTGCAAAATCCTTTGCGGTGGTTATATAACCTATTGACACGTGTAACCCTCCAACTTACAGCCTCTATGTCAAACTTTCAATTTTGGGTCTGAATACTCAGACTTGATCGAATCAGAGACCGACTCTTAATTTTGAATATCTTATCACACCTGGTTGGCGTGAACTGTTGGTTGTTGGGGCTCAATCTCTGCTGGAACCCTTGTGGCATATAATTGGACAGGGCCGGTAGTAGATACATTATGCATGAAATGTACAGGGTGATTCACATATCCTTTGCGATTTTGCAAGCTGAGAACTTTTTGTTTGACAAGCAAGACAGTTGATTTTTGATATGACATGCGGACATACTTCACATTATCAGGATAGAGTACATTCCTCAAAATTGCCACACACGATTGTATAACAAGTTATCACATTGACACAATGAAGCAGTCAGAAATGATAGGCAGGTTGGTAGAAGTCATAGCCAGCGAGAGGCTGAGCTTCAAAGCCGGGAATGTGTCCATCAGAGTAGTAGATGCGGCATTTACCGGCGGCAAGGTTATAGGCAAAGCTGTGACACATGTAGGTGCGTGCGCATCTCTCAGAACAAGCAGCTCGTGTGCTCTCCATACTGTCTGTGCCCAACTGAGTATCACTGTGACCCGTCAGATCCTTGCTGTACCAGTCATAGATTCGCAATTTGGGCTCTTCTGAAATTTCATTATTCTCTGAATCTTTTCAGAATGCCTTACAGCAATTTTTCTGGTTTAGCTGCATACAGGGACAGGAGGGCTGCCTGGGCATGGGCCAGAGTGTAGCAGAAAGCTGAACTCACCATACTCGCAGAGATATGGGTGGTTGAAAACTCCGCTCATATCCCTTATCATTGCTGTGTTGATGAGGACCCCTACGTGCTCAACGCCGTTGAGGTTATCAGGTTCGCCTGTATTCCACGGAAGGGTTGCTTGCGCTGGGAAGAAGTCTGAACGACCAGGTGCCACCCAGGCCCACCCTTTATCCGGCTCATTGCCTACTCGGTTTACCTGCTCCAGGCCGATGTATGCATTGGCAAGTTGGTTCTAAACGATGGAGGTCTTCATTTACAGCGAAGATTTAGGTGCTCTTCACAGTAATACAGTCAGGCACTTAACGCCATTTATGGCACTGGCACCATAGATGGTACAGGCAGCATTATGGCACCACCCCAGCCCGAACCTGGGGGTACCATATATGATACTGACTGACACCATATACGGTACCAGTACTTAGGCTAATAGCACCATATATGATACCCCAACGTTTGGCCACTGAGGTGGTACATATATGGTGCCCCTACTTACCTTGGCATTGGTACCTGTACCGGTACCATCATACATACACTCCATTCAGATTTGGTATCATAGATGGTACCGGCACGGCACCAATGGCCATTGGTTAGAGGTACTGTTGATTGGGTATGCCGATCCCATACCGAAAAATGGGTATTTTTGGGAAAACCTACCCAACAAATACCTACCGATTCACGCGCTTGCATAGAGGTTTTTCAGAAAAAGGGCTTCAGGGCATGAGTCTTACTTTGAAAAATGACTGCTATTTTATTTAGGAAAAAAAACGAAATTCTAGCTTCGAATTTTATGCTTTAGGTGCTGTACATCTATTCTGCCGGTACCACAGTGAGACACTTAACGCCATTTGTGGTACTGACACCATATATGGTACAGGTACACCTAGGCTAATGGCATCATATATGGTAATGGTACCATATATTGTACCCCACATTCGGCCACTGTGGTTGTACCAAATGGTACCCGTACCTTGGCTTTGGTACCTGTATGGGTACAGACATGGGCAAAGGGGGGGGGGGCGGCGGGGGTTTGGCCCCCCATCAGGCTCTGATCTACCCCCCATCAGCCGGCCGAATCAGGAATTTTTGGGAAGAATTTTGTATAGAAAATTATGATAAAAATATGCCTGGAATAGGCGTAAATGAGCTCAGAATAGCTAATTTTAACTTCTTTTAATGAAAAATAAGCCAAAAAACCCTGATTTTCGCCAAAAATCGGACTTTTTGGCTTACTACCTCCTCAGCAGCCCCCCATCAGACGCTCCTACCCCCCTCAGCCCCCTCAGGAATTGAAAATTCTACCCCCCCATCAGCCGAAATGCTAGCCCATCTCTGTATGGGTACCATATGGTACCACTCTGTTCAGAATTGGTATCATATGGTACCGGCACCCATGGCTATTGGTAGGGGCACCATATATGGTGCAGACTGAAAGACAACAAACACGATGTCTTGTGTACCAGTGCCTACTACCTACCGCAACCAGAATATCTCGCTGTTTCTGGTGAATTGGGTGGGCTAGACGTCCGTTTGGCAAGTCAGTGCAGGCCAGTTTTGCCTGAGCAAAGGTTTTTGACGATCCGCTTTTGACGAAGCAGGACTGACCCAAATACTGAGCGTTAGGCAGCTGTTGACATTGCTTTTGCAGAGCTGCAAATTGGCGCCTTTACAAACCAAACAGACTGACTGGCTGCTTTCTGATTAGCAAATGCATGTAACCCGTGACCCCTGCCTGCAGCGCTTTTTCTAGGAAGCAAATTTGGGGTCGAATTTTTATAGACCGGCTAATCGGGTTGCAAGCAAAATTGAAGGGGACACAGGTAGAATGGAGCGCCAGAGCTACTCCTACTGGACAAGGATGAAAATGTCCCTAATGCACGGCACTTCGACACTGCTGTTATGCAGCCTGCCACAAAAATTTTAGCTGAACTGGGCAAGAAAAATGGACCCAAAAATTTCCAGACCTAACTGATACTGACTGGTTAAGGATTTGGACGTCCGTCAGCACAACGATTATCTGATGGCGTTCGAGCTTTTTAGTTTAACCCTAGCTAACAGAAGCTACTCCATTTGCAGTTAGTTGCAAATGTTTACAAATGCATCTCCAAGCTGTTTGAATCTTTGTTCCTTGGCTTTGAAGCAGCTAACTGGACAAGAAATAAGCTGCATCTGCTTAGGAGGCCCGAAATTCCAAAGCAAGTCTAACTTGAAGAGCAGATAGAACATCCTGGAGGGGATTGGACAATCTTTATACAGTGGAGGCTTAAGAGTCGGTCCACGAAAAAATCAAACATTAGTCTGTACAGCTGATTTTTCAAAATCACCGCACAGATGTGAAACTTTCAGCGATTGAAGACCATGAAAAGAAATGAAAAAGTTTGCCATCCGATTTTCTCTAGCTGCATTTGAACCCAAGTTATGGACCCTCGAAAATCGGGATTTTGGCACTTTCCAGTGGCACCACCCTAAATTTGAACGGCTGCGGTTCACTAGTCTGTGGACGAAATGTTATCAGTTATGGCTCGTTAGAAAGACCATTTCAAGTACTTTCAAGCGCTTCTATCAGATTTTCAAAAAATTGGTGTGATCTTGTGCAATTCGCGGTAAATTTTAACAGGCCATATCTTAAAATTGAACATGGTATCTCAAAGAGTGACTATCGTATTCGGAATCTCCGTTCTTTTGTGCGTCTAACGGTATCAACCATATTTATATGGAGTTGCAATCTGACAGTCAAACGATCAGTTGAAAGTAGGGTGGTCGGACACTCAAAAATCCGGTTTTTTTGCGCTTTTCGGTCACCCACCAAACTTCGAACGGCTGCCGTTCACTAGTCTGTTGACCAAATGTTATCAGTTATGGCTCGTTAGAGAGACCATTTCAAGTAGTTTCAAGCGCTTCTGTCAGATTTTTAAAATATTGGGCTGATCTTGTGCAATTCGCCGTACACTTTAACAGGTCATATCTTAAAATTGAACATAGTATCTCAAAAATTGGCTATCATATTCGGAATCTCCGTTCTTTTCTGCGTCTAACGGTATCAGCCATATTTATATGGAGTTGCAATCTGACAGCCAAACGATCAGTTGAATGTAGGGTGGTCGGACACTCAAAAATCCGGTTTTTTGCGCTTTTCGGTCACCCACCAAAATTTGAACGGCTGCCGTTCACTAGTCTGTTGACCAAATGTTGTGTCATTTCAAGTAGTGTCATATATGATAGTCACTTTTTGAGATGCAATGTTCAATTTTAAGATATGGCCTGTTAAAGTTTACGGCGAATTGCGCAAGATCAGACCAATTTTTTAAAAAGCTGACAGAAGCGCTTGAAACTACTTGAAATGGTCTTTCTAACGAACCATAACTGATAACATTTGGTCAACAGACTAGTGAACGGCAGCCGTTCAAAATTTGGTGGGTGACCGAAAAGCGCAAAAAGACCGGATTTTTGAGTGTCCGACCACCCTACTTTCAACTGATCGTTTGACTGTCAGATTGCAACTCCATATAAACTTAGTTGGTACCGTTAGACGCAAAAAAGAACGGAGATTCCAAATATGATAGTCGCTTTTTGAGATACCATGTTCAAGTTTGAGATATGGCCTGTTAAAGTTTAGGGCCGATTGCACCTAATCAATCCAATGTTTTGAAAAACTGGCAGGATCCCTAGAAACTACTTGAAATGGCCTTTCTAACGAGCCATAACTGATAACATTTGGTCAACAGACTAGTGAACGACAGCCGTTCAAAGTTTAGTGGGTGACCGAAAAGCGCAAAAAACCGGATTTTTGAAACTGTCCGACCACCATACTTTCTTCAACTGATCGTTGACTGTCAGATTGCAACTCCATATAAATATGGTTGGTACCGTTAGACGCACAAAAGAACGGAGATTGTGAATATGATAGTCACTTTTTGAGATACCATGTTCTAGTTTGAGATATGGCCTGTTAAAGTTTAGGCCCGATTGCACCAGATCAATCCGATCGTTTGAAAAACTGGCAGGATCCTTAGAAACTACTTGAAATGGCCTTTCTAACGAACCATAACTGATAACATTTGGTCAACAGACTAGTGAACGGCAGCCGTTCAAAATTTGGTGGGTGACCGAAAAGCGCAAAAAAACCGGATTTTTGAAAGTGTCCGACCACTCTACTTTCAACTGATCGTTTGATTGTCAGATTGCAACTCCATATAAATATGGTTGATACTGTTAGACGCACAAAAGAAGGGAGATTCCGAATATGATAGCCACTTTTTAAGATACCATGTTCAAGTTTGAGATATGGCCTGTTAAAGTTTAGGGCCGATTGCACCAGATCAATCCAATCTTTTGAAAAACGGGTAAAAGCACTTGACACTCCTTTCTAACGAACCATAACTGATAACATTTGGTCAACAGACTAGTGAACGGCAGCCGTTCAAAGTTTGGAGGGTGACCGAAAAGCGCAAAAAAACCGGATTTTTGAGTGTCCGACCACCCTACCTTCAACTGGTCGTTTGACTGTCAGATTGCTACTCCATATAAACCTGGTTGGTACCGTTAGACGCACAAAAGAACGGAGATTCCGAATATGATAGTCGCCTTTTGAGATACCATGTTCAAGTTTGAGATATGGCCTGTTAAAGATTTCAAAAAGCTCCAAAACGGCTGGAAATGCTACTAAATTTTAACATGCATTTTGCGAGAAAGTCAACTTAGGATGTTCAAGCAACTATTTTTCGCCGATCCGGCTGGTATCCAAATATGTTTAAATAGATACCAAACGAACACCAACGGTGAATGTTCGAACATCGGGGACCCCCTAGAACCTGAGCTGTACCCCCTCAAAGTTGAGTCACCAGACACTTTTCGGGCAATTTTTCGACTTTTACTCAAACAGTCACCATTCACTTGTTTGCTAACTTACAGTTTCTACTCACACACAGTTTTGTAGCTTTTTCGATGGGCTTTCATTTTCTGATACTCGCGTTTCCAGATCATACCCGGTTAGCGTTAGCTGAAATGCGTCGTTATCGCCTAGCTTTTCCTATGCCCCGTTCTCCATTCTGCCTATGGATCTAATATAGCCATGTTTTGATGCGTCCTGTCGTTGTTTAGCGTGCAGCACAACTACAGAAGATGTTTGGGAAGATGCAAGGAATCACCGAGCAAAAGATGGCCATAGCGATTAGTTACAGTCCCGCTCAAAAGTAACGTCTTATTCACGCGTGTTCACGCGGTAATGCGTGAACGCGTGAATTGGTAAGTTGCGATATTTTTGGTGCGTGAATGGTGCGTGAATGCGTGAAAAACCAAATACCACTGAAAATTCTCTAGTATTTCTAATGATAAGCACCACACTATGTCACAGAAAACAGTAATATACATAAACGAAAAAACGAAACTATTTAAGAGTTGGTCCACCGTCCTTGTCAATCACTTCTAGGAGCATATTTTCCACTGAATGACAGTTGTTGTTGTTGTTGTAACTTTTTGTCCTTTCGGACTAGGAGTAGCCAACTGCTATAGAGCAGGCAGTGTGGCTAGCTCTGCTGACAACCTTAGCACTTCTGAGAGCGATACTCGTCCTGACGAGACTGTGATGCAAATTCGGTTGAAAGCAAATTCACGAGCGAATTTTGCGAAAATGCTTGCTCAGGCTGTTTTCCGTGACCCTCCGGGTTTATCCACAAGTGTGCACGAAACCAAGACCCTGACAAAATCGGCTTCATCAAACAACAGGTGCTGCGCCATTTTCCTCCAAGTGCGAGTGAAAAAGACATTGGTCTGAATGTATTTCCGCTATTGACGGCTACCGAAGAGGAATTCACAGCCAGCTGAAGGAAGGCCGCCAGTACCGATATTCTGAGCTAGACCTCTGCCTCATGATCTTGCCGAAAAACTGTTCTTAGATTGATTTTTACTTACAATTTTTGACTTAAATGACTTTGTTCTGCTGTTGACTTCTATATTTTGCCTCACTTCTCAAATTTTCTACCTCAAATAATGGGCTTTCTTCCACGTAAAAAAGTACAAACAACGCATTCACGCATTCACGCAAGCAACACTATTAATTCACGCGTTCACGCGTGAACACGCATTCACGCGTGAAATAATACGTAACTTTTTATCGGGACTG
>JASANB010000274.1:0-29206 GCA_030248155.1 Sabatieria punctata
TCAATTTCACGTTATTCCGAAAACTCGGAAAAAAGAGGGCCGGTCGTCTTTTTTTGGCCAACACTGTATGTAGTTTTTCGGAGATACCTACGTAGTAGTGTTGTTTAATACCGGATTTTTCAAATGCGTATATGCGTACGCGTATGCTACTGTTGTTTGGTATTGGATTTTATATGTGTATACACATTCACCTTCAAATGGTAATTTGTGTATACACGTTGAACAAAACAATGTGCATTTTTGTGTATATTTGTGTGTGCATTGTACTGAAAATGCAATTTTTTGGTAGATTTTGTGACAGAAAAGCTAGAAAAACCAAATCTTTCAATGTCTGCTGCTTGAAGCTTGAAAAACCTTGGTGAACTTTGAAATCGAGTTACGTAGGCCATTTGAAGGGTTTATGAGCATACCTACTGGTTATTACTGCCGCAAAAACATCGAAATTTTACGATTCAGTTCGAAATTTTATTGACTTTTGCTGATCAATTGCACATACACAAAAATACACATTATGAGTACTGCTTGTGTATGGTAATATAATGTGTATCCGAATTTTCAATGTGTATGTGTATTTTTAAAATATTAGCAAGCAAAACTTAGTTAAAGCTTCAAATTTCCTCAGAAAATTCCTGGTACCCTCATCTCACCATAAAACGTGAAGAATAACCATTTGGTAACAACTTAAACTAAATTTCTTGCAAAACATTCGAAAAGGTAGCTATTTTTCAGACCCAATACGCATTACGCAAAAATATGCAAACTCTTGACAGAATGCGTAATAAATATTGCGTAATGAAATTGAAATGCGTATGCGTATGCGTACGCGCATTCTTAAATGCAATGCGTACTTTGCGTAATGATATGCGTAATGCGTATACGCATGCAACAGTAAAACGTAGATAAGCTAACGCTAGACGATTGAACGCGCTTCGCTGGTTCCATCCACAGTCTCTCAGGCAAGTACTGACCTTGACTTTGCTCGTCTGTGAATCTGGTTGAACAGTTTCCTTTGCACTGTATACTGTACTACTGCGTCTGTCTGTCTGTCTCTCTAGCAGAAGCCATTTCAACTTTAGAGTCTGACAATTGTCAAGCCTCATCAAGTGACTCAACGAGCCTTTGCAACGGTCAGGCGGAGGTGGGCAAATTAGATTGGCTGCTTTCGCACGTCTTGATGGGGTCTGGAGGGGCTTCTCCGGGAGGTCTATTGATCGCATCGGGGAGCCCAGAGCGCGTCTCAATCATAAATCCTCCCCAGACTCATAGCTCACGCACCGCTCGGGGTGCCCTCCCCTCTCCTCCAGTTGTCTGTCACTGTAGAATCGGTTAGAAATCTATTAGGGAGTCAGTTAATCAGGCTGTGGCGTGGGCGCTGAGAATGAAATTACTTCGGCTCTGTGCCACTGGTCGCTTGCTTTGCCTTTTATGGCCCTTTTCCTCGACTTGATTGATGAATCTGTCCGTATGACTGGTTCCTTTTGGCTTTTAGCACTCAGTTTCCCCTATGGCTCGTGTCTGACTAGCTGCTCCAGCAAGTCCAACTGTTATTATTGCAGAACGTAAGCTTTCGTTTGGCTTCCATGACGCTTTGTCAACGGAGGCCAGGCGTGCACTGCGTGCTTATGGTTCGTTGCTAATCTAAGTATTTTATTCTTACACACACTTTCTCTTCCACTGTCTCTTTGCCGTGTACTTCTACATAGGTAACAGGCAGGGCATCCGTAGGAGAGGATAGAGGGTTCTAAAAATCGTAGTTTGGGGATAAGAAATGCTAAGCTGAGCGTAAACACAGCTTCAGGCAATTTTCGTGTCCCGAAATGGTAAAGATTGCAAAAAAGGACACAAAATTGCTCCTAAGAAAATGGAAGTGGGAGGGAATTGTCCCTAGATCTCTGTTTGATGTAGTATATTATGGTTCCCCGAACGTTTTTCATTTGAACACCTTCCGCATCAGTCAAATTGAACGAAAATTCTATTTGGTTCGCTAAACTAATTGTTGTGAGTGAGCTCTATCTAGCAAAATATTGCAAAATGATAAAAAAATAGTGTGTGTAGGCAAATAGTAAGAAATTGAAAAAACTATGATTTCCATGTTTCCAAAAATCGATCACAGTAGTGTTTCGCGCAAATTCGTTGAGCTTTTAAACGATTCAAATTGTGTTTTTATTTGCGGCTAAATGTTTATTGTTTCTGTTGTGTTATATTGTTACCTAAACCGATTAAAACTACTAGTCAACTTCTGTGATTGTTTCACTGGTTCACGCAGTCCTACAACCCAAAGCCTCATTCTACCGGTAGCAAAATGGTAAAAAAGCTTGTAGACAAATAAACCTATCGTTTGGGCATTGATTTTCCCGAATTCACGGTGTTCTGCGTAAATTACTGAGTTTTCCCAAAATGATCCTTCAGATTGAAGGTCTTTTCAGAATCTCTACTTGCGAATGGGTCCGCTACACTGCTTACGCGCTGTTCTGGCTTCGGTGTTCGTGCTCTATGTTCTGTTGTTCGCGGCGCTACTGAAGGAACGACACCATTGGCCAGCTCAGAATCGGCTGCACTTGCGAGCGCAAAACGTCACCATTTTGATGTGGACCAAATTCTATGGAGGCGACCGATTGGCAGCCGAACTGAAAAAGGACGCCCCTTTACCTGACTGGTGCCAATTAACTTTTAACCGATCGTATTTGACTCAGAGTCAAGCTGTGGTCTTCCACGTTCCCGGTATAGAGTTGGACTTGAACGATCTGCCGCCGAACAGAAGTTCAGAACAGATCTGGGTCTTTTTCAGTCTCGAATCACCTTCCTATTTTGGTAAGGCCACTTAAAAAATCGTTATTCCGGTCGTACACTTTGTCTCAATTTCAGTAGCAAATGTGACACTGTGGAACGATTTGAAGTTTAATCGCACCATGACATACCGGCTAGACTCTGATTTTCCAGTTCCGTACGGATTTGTCTCGAAAAGACGCAGAGCTCTTTCCAATTTTATGCCCGACATATCCACCAAAACGCGCCTGGCCGTTTGGATGGCTAGTCATTGCTTTGTGCACAGCAGAAGAGACGATCTAGTGAAAGAATTGCAGAGATTTATTCCAGTAGACACTTACGGCAGATGTGGACGGTATTACTGTAACCCCGCAGACGAGCTGGGCTGCTATAAGCAGCTGGGCGCCAAATACAAATTCTATCTCTCCTTCGAAAACTCCATCTGCACCGACTACATAACGGAAAAGTTCAGCAACGCGCTCTATGCAAATTTGGTGCCGGTGGTCTACGGCGGAGGGGATTACGATAAAATTCTGCCCAGAAAGGCCTACATAAATGTGAACGACTTTGACCGGCCGGAATCACTGGCCAAGTTTCTGAAATTTCTGGACCAAAACAGAGAAGAGTATGAGAAGTATTTTGAATGGAAAAAGGATCTCAACGTGCATATCAGACAAGGATTGAATGGATTTAGATTAATCTGCCATGCTATTCAGAATGGCAATCTGGGAGTAAAGAAAAGTTATGATGATATAGAGAAATGGTGGACGCATAATCACTGTAGGAGAGGAGCTCAATGGCCGACCAAACATGGCTAGAAATATTATCTAAAAACTTTTGTGTAAATATTGTATCCTAACCAGTCGTGTCAGATAAAATTATAAAGTGATTCAAGCTCAAATTCTTGTCTTGTATTATTTGGCTCTCTTTTCAAATTAGTCTTTTCTTTCGATTGTGTAGTATTCAGATCCAAATTTGAAACTTTGCCCTGCTGGGGTCAAATAAACCTAATACATCTTGACGATAGGTTATGTAAGAAACAACTGCAAAGGTTTTTGGCATTCGACGCACGCGTCTTGTACCAGGGGGTTTGGGGGGTTACCCCCCTAGCTGAAAAGGCCAAACCCCCCTCACCCTCGAGACAGGTTGGGACCCCCACCCCGACCCAAAAATACAAGTACTACATAGTAGTGGCTCCCAGAGTACTAACAAACTGGCTCAGAAATCACTAATTTTTAGCCTAAAATTTGCTTGAAATGCTATTGGGAACCGAATTTGGCGTTTCTACTGCTGATATTTAAGAGAAATCTGTGTTTTTGGAAGCCCTTTTTGACATTTTTGCTTGTTTTTTGCTCTAAAACGCTATTTGGCAGCTTAAAATAGCGATTTATAGCGTCTTACTGAAAAAACGTGCTAAAAACGCATTTCTAGGCGTTTTGGAGCTTTTCGAAATTTGGGACCCCCCGTTCTGGGCGAAACCCCCCTCGACCCCCCCACCTGAGGAAACCCCCCATCCCCCAGGTCGGCCCGGAGCTGTGAGTACAGGATGTCTAAAAATGGATGCATTTCTTTAATTATTCCTGTGACTTCCGCAAATCGTGGGCTGGCCTACTGTGGATCAGGTATACCCGTACCTGTACCTGATTATCAGGTAGATTTGCAATACCCACCTGATACCTACCTGATACCTGATCGGGTACTTTCAAACTGTACCTACCTGATTTTGGGCATTTTTTGCTGAAACAGGTACAGGTATCAGGCACAAACAGAAGGCAACAAATGCTAGTTTACGACCGATTTGTTCATTAAAAAAGCGTGTAGGAAGACAAAATTTTCAAAATTTTCTCGCCCTGCTTGGGCCGTTGCCCAACCAGGCCACTTCAGACTACAATACCTCCTAATTTCTGCTAATACTATACTCAGAATACTTTCAAAAGCGTTTTTCAAGTCATTTTTGCCAAATTTTTCTCGCCCTAATTGGGCAACTGCCCAACGCCCAACCAGAGCTCTAAACATTTTATACTTCCTTTTGAAAAATCCTGAGTAAGCCAATGAATCAAGGCAAAGACAAATAGGGACACACTCTATGGAGATAAACCACCAGAAATGGATGTACAAAGCGATTCCACACCCCTGTGATATTTTGAGAGTGGGTTTTTAGCACTTTGTGCAGATCCATAACGAAAAAAATCATAAAATGACTGGGCTAATCTGATTTTAGCTGACTTTTTAGACTGAATTGGTAGTCTGGGCGATTTTTCGGCTAAAATCCTAATTTTAACTTTTTATGGGCAAATATCTGATACCTAATACCTTATACCTGTATTTTTGTGAATACTGTACCTACCTATACCTGATTGGGTATTTTTGTAATACCTGTACCTGATACCTGATATTAGGTACTTTTCCAATACCTGCCCACAATAGGCTAGCCAAGTCAACTGAAATTTGGAACAAAGTGGCCAAAATGCAGCGACAATCTAGGACAATCAGCGCTTCATGCATAAGCGAAATGCACGCCGCTTCCCTCACAATTCGGCAGCGAAACCTTGCTTAGCCTGTACAGCCTGTATCTCAAGCCGATGGACACATTTGTAACCATAGCCAATGGACACATTTATAACCAACGCGCACCTCTAAGTACATACATAATAGGTACGGTTAGGGTAGCATTTTACCAGTTTCAAGTTTACGCATGATTTTTGATCAGATCAGTGCACACCCAAGTCAAGCAGATCCAGAAACAGATTGTGTTCTTTTAGCAGATGCACCAACTTCTCGCATGAGCGCAACTTGTTTGCCTTCCAGTTGGCCGCCATCAAATCCACACAGACACCTTTGAGCTTCGGCAGAGAATGGTCGATCGACAGTTTTACACGATCCGTCAGCTGTGTCACTGTCTATAACAATTATGTACACTTCAAAGTTTTTCTAGAGTGAGAACTCGTATTGGGTACTGGGTGTATTGGGGTGTTTTCGAGGTATTGGGTATTGAGTAATGGGGTATTTCTTCCCCAATACCCAATACAAATTACGACCTGTCAAAACAAAAAAATCGTGGTTGACTTGAAGGTTTGACCAGGAATAATCGACCTAATTGATCGATGATTAGGTTTAGAAAGCTGTTTTTGCGTTAATCGCTAAAAGTTAGTACATAGTACAGCAGTAAATAATTTCCCTGTTCTTTTCCAAAATAATTATTGTGCCCATTTCTAATGCTACAGAATGAACCAGTAAGTACCGAACAATGAAAGAAACCCACACCCTT
The DNA here is from genome assembly GCA_030248155.1 of Sabatieria punctata. Lineage (NCBI taxonomy): Eukaryota > Metazoa > Nematoda > Chromadorea > Araeolaimida > Comesomatidae > Sabatieria > Sabatieria punctata. The sequence goes on from JASANB010000274.1 coordinate 6,035, forward strand.
TCCGGCCGGTTAGTAAAAGAATTCGTCGAAAGTAAGAAACACGACTGAATTACGAACTATTAATTACTAAGCCTGTTAATTTCTGCTAATTTTGCAGTCAAAATGGCTTCTAAATAATTTCTTAAAGGCTAATTTTTCAAAATTGTCTCCCTCTGTTTGGCAGTGGCCCAACAAGGCCTGTTGAAAAATTTTAACCCCAGTGCGAAAAATCCTATGTACACCACTCGCAAACGCCTAAAAAGTGATTGCGGATGCTTATAATGGTGTTGGACTGCTCAATTTCATATGACCACCTCACGGTATCAGGGTGAGGTTTTCAAGGTTGGGAAGTGTCAGAATCGATTCCGGCGGTCCAGAATACCCCATTCAGGAAGTTTTATTCTATCATCGGCGTTTCTTGTCTTCTTCTGTGTATGCTTCGCTGTCTCGCTAGTTGGCTACATGTAGTCAATGGTGTCTCTTCAAACTAGCACACAGTCTTTATCCATACTAATAGGCATAACAATCTCGGCCGGGTAGAACATGTATGTACACACAGCAGAGCAGAGCAATAGGGCCGACCACACGCCAGCATACACCGGGAGAGAAGGACTGAGTGACTGATTCACTCAGCTGCTGCGGCCTGCCAGTATCACTGACCTACGCGCTGTCTGAGCTAATCTACATACAGCGTGGACACACCAACCACCCCTTCCTTTTAAACACTGACTTATCAGTCAAATGCACAGGTCTGGTCACAGTATCGCCTTGTAGGTCTTCTGTCTCTCAGAGGGTATCTGCGCTCCTGCGGCTGATTCTCTGCGCCCTCTCTGTGACCCATCTTGACCTCATACAACGCTGGTGTTGCTTGGGTGTCTGGCACGCGTTGCAAATTCCTTGCATTCCACAGCTGACCGTCTGACAGTCTGTAGTTGTATCTGCCCAGAATGGCTGTCACTGTGTAGCACATGCGGGACCAGGGGGGAGGCAACTGGGCCAAATCTTGAAATATGATGCGGGCCACTTCCCGCGAACCGCATTCGAACAGTTGCCATTCGCGCAATTCTCAAGCTATCGACGTGCGGTTTCTGGCATTGTGTAGCTAAGGCAATAGGCTTTCGAGCAATGTTAACAAGTCCCTCATAGCCCAAAAATTGGCGCGAAATTTGAATGTTTTTGGCGATCGACCAGGACTCGGAATTTTGCTAATTATAAAAAGCTTATAACTATTGGCCATAAGGAGCTATGAAGTCGGCCAGCATACCAACAGAAAGAATTCGTCGAGTAGATTAGTAGTGATACCCGCAAAACTTAAATTGGTCAATTCTACCCTAAGAAATAACGCGCCAAACATAACATTCATTTTTGCGCTCAATGTTCACACCTGCCGCACTTCCTGAGGGCACAGGGAATGAACTACCGGCCTACATAGATCGGTATGTATACCAATCGATGCGTTTTAATCTGCTGAGTTCGAAAATTGCATGCACTGCTCAATTTGAAGCCGTACAAATATGTTATAGCTTGAAATTTCACAGACATGCTTTTTACCCTTCAAGACGCTCATGTTTGTAGCCATTTCTGGGCACTTTAACAGCAAAAAATCAACATTCTGAGCAAACATTCTGATGCAGAAGCACAACACGAATCGATTGATGTGCATAGATTCAGCCTACGACTACGTTTTACCCATGCACAGTAGACATTTGTGACCAGATCCCTCTTTTTTGGGAAAAAATTGCCTGTTTTTGCTAGAATTCAAAGTATAGCCTAGCTAGAAATAGTCCAACCTGAACATTTCATAGACCAATCGATGTGTCTTGATCTGTTGAGTTCGAAAATTGCATGCACTGCTCAATCTGAAGCCGTACAAGTATGTTATCGCCTGAAATTCCATAGACATGCTTGTTACCCTTCAAGACTCTCATGTTTGTAGCCACTTCTGGGCACTTTAACAGTAAAAAATCAACATTCCGAGCAAACGTTCTGATGCAGAAGCACAACACGAATCGATTGATGTGCTTAGATTCAGCCTACGACTACGTTTTACCCATGCACAGTAGACATTTGTGACCAGATCCCTCTTTTTTTGGGAAAAAATTGCCTGTTTTTGCTAGAATTCAAAGTATAGCCTAGCTAGAAATAGTCCAACCTGAACATTTCATAGACCAATCGATGTGTCTTGATCTGTTGAGTTCGAAAATTGCATGCACTGCTCAATCTGAAGCCGTACAAGTATGTTATCGCCTGAAATTCCATAGACATGCTTGTTACCCTTCAAGACTCTCATGTTTGTAGCCACTTCTGGGCACTTTAACAGTAAAAAATCAACATTCCGAGCAAACGTTCTGATGCAGAAGCACAACACGAATCGATTGATGTGCTTAGATTCAGCCTACGACTACGTTTTACCCATGCACAGTAGACATTTGTGACCAGATCCTTCTTTTTTGCTAGAATTCAAAGTATAGCCTAGCTAGAAATAGTCCAAGCTGAACATTTTATAGACCAATCGATGCGTCTTGATCTGTTGAGTTCGAAAATTGCATGCACTGCACAATCTGAAGCCGTACAAGTATGTTATAGCCTGAAATTCCACATACATGCTTGTTACCCTTCAAGACTCTCATTTTTTAAGCCATTTCTGGGCACTTTAACAGCAAAAAATCAACATTCCGAGCAAACATTCTGATGCAGAATCAAAAGACGAATCGACTGATTTGCTTAAATTCAGCCTACAATCACCATGTAGACTGGTCCGCCTGCCTTAGCCTGCTCGCTGACAATTTCGATCTTGGTCCAGATAAGTACACCAAAACTTTACTCTTCCAAAGTGCAAGTCGGATCCTACTAAATCTCTCCTTCTACAGTAGTGGCATTGTCTAAAACAGCAAAGTAACTGTGATGATCCAGCTTAGCATGTCTTTCTGCATCAATTGGTGGCATTATAGATCTTGTGACGATGAGCTGGGGTATAAATTGCATGTAAAAGAAGCCGTTTTTTCGCGCAAAAACCACAGTTCCAGTCAGAAATGTTCACTGTGTATCAGTAAAACGTGCTCATACAATAATGTTTAGCACACCAATCGATTTTTCTGATCACACTGCATCAGAATATTCACTCAGAATTTCGGTTTTCCTATCTCTATCGGTAAAAAGGCTACAGTGAAGATTTGCGCCTCAAAAGGCAAGAAGGAGGGCTGTCGAATTTCAGACCATAACATGATTATGCAGCCTCAAATTGAGAAGTAGTTGTATTTTTCGAATTCAGCAGATCAAGACGCATCAAATGGTCTATGAAATGTTCGGTTTGGACTATTTCTAGCTAGGCACTACTTTGAATTCTAGCAAAAACAGGCAACTTCTCCAAAAAAGATGGTCTTGGTCACAAATGTCTACTATGCATGGATAAAACGTGGTCGTAGGCTGAATCTAAGCACATCAACCGATTCGTCTTGTGATTCTGCATCAGAATGTTTGCTCGGAATGTTGATGTTTTACTGTTAAAGTGCCCAGAAATGGCTACAAACATGAGAGTCTTGAAGGGTAACAAGCATGTATGTGGAATTTCAGGCTATAACATACTTGTACGGCTTCAGATTGAGCAGTGCGTGCAATTTTCGAACTCAGCAGATTAAGACGCATCGATTGGTATACATACCGATCTATGTAGACCAGTAGTTCATTCCCTGTTCCCTCAGGAAGTGCGGCAGGTGTGAACATTGAGCGCAAAAATGAATGTCATGTTTGGCGCGTTATTTCTTAGGGTAGAATTGACCAATTTAGATTTTACGGGTATGATTACTAATCTACTCGACGAGTTCTTTCTGTTGGTATGCTGGCCGACTTCATAGCGCCTTATGGCCAATAGTTATAAGCTTTTTTATAATTAGCAAAATTCCGAGTCATGGTCGATCGCCAAAAACATTCAAATTTCGCGCCAATTTTTGGGCTATGGGGCACTTGTTAACATTGCTCGAAAGCCTATTGCCTTAGCTACACAACGCCAGAAACCGCATATCGATAGCTTGAGAATTGCGCGAATGGCAACCATTCGAATGCAGTTCGCGGGAAGTGGCCCACATCATATTTCAAGATTTGGCCCAGTTGCCTCCCTCCTGTGCGGGACCATGGCAACTGTCCTTTGGCGTGGCTCCTTCCGACACAAACGCGTTGTCCCTTGCAGTAGATCTGTTGCCAAGGTGGCTTCCGGGATGTTGCACTGTTCATGACAGTGTGGGGTCCTGTACCATTAGCAACATTTTCGTTGTCGCTTTCCAGAGTCTCCTGCTCTTCCTCCTTTGTATGGCGTGACTGGCGGCAAGCTTCAAAAGCGAGCCGTGGGTGACATTTGAACATCTTCTCTGCAGAGCTCTGTTCCTCACTATCTTGAGCGGTCACTCGAAAGTGGCACAGAGTCTGAGTCAGTCCTTCCTCCCACTCCTGAGTTCTGGTGAAGGTCTGGATGTGACGCTTGAGGTATCTGTTGAACACCTCCACGAATGCATTCTGCTGGGGTGTGTAGACTGGAGCTTTCTGGTGGAAGATGTCTCTCTCCTGTAGGAACTCCTCTAACTCCAGGCTCACAAACTGTGGCCCATTGTCTGCAAGAATTCTAGCAGGATTGCCATAACAAGCAAACACCTGCTTCAACCACCAAATGATCATCCTGGATGACATATCAGTGGTGCAGAGAATCTCCGGGTACTTGGAGCAGTTGTGCACCAACACGATGATGTACTTCTTGTGGGTTGGAGCTGTCTCAAATGGACCGGTTATGGCCATTGACAACTCCACCCATGGTTCGTCCAGGGTGAACAGATGTTCTCCATGTGTGGGCACCTTGGGCTGTGACTTGGCGACTTGGCGGAATTTAGGCAGGCACTACAGTGATGCACAAACTCCTTGCTTTCAGTAGCCATTCCAGGCCACCAATAGCCTTCTTGGAGTTTGCGTTTGTAGCAGATGATTCCCGGATGTCCTTCGTGGGCTTTGCTGAGTAGTTCTCATTGGAGTGGACCCGGCACAACGATCTGGCTGTTATTTCGCAACACCAGCCCTGTGCGGTCCTCCACCAATAACTGGTCCTTCACCTTGTGGTAAGGCAAGTTGCGCAGCTTGCTGGGCTGGCCAATTTGGCTCAGGGTGGCCAACCCTCCAGGCAGTACTGCTTGACTTTGTTCAGTGCTGGGTCATCCTTCAGAGCTTTGGCGATTCTCTTAGCAGAGAACCCCAACTCTCTGATACAACAGATCACTCCACTCGATGCAGAATCGATCTGCAGTCGCAACAAGACATCTGCCATGTGGTTGTTGTCACCAGGCATGTACTGCACATCGTAATCAAACACGTTGAGTCTGTGTACCCAGTGTTCAAACTTCTGCGACTTACTCTGGTTCGCCTGTTGATGCAGTTGTGCTTGCAGCGCTTGGTGGTCAGTCCAAAGCATGAAGTGTCTGCCAAGCAAGTACTTTTCCCAATACTCGCAGAAAAACATCGCTGCATAGGCCTCCTTTTTGGTGGTGTCCCACTTTCACTTGGTTCCATCCAGAGTGTGGTGTCCAAACGCAACCGGAAATTCCTGGCCATAGTGCACCTGTGATAGCATCCCACCAATGCCATAACTGGATGCATCGGTAGTGACAAAGGTCTGTTTTAAGGGATCAAACATCTTCAGGTGCAGTCCCTTTGGTCTGCAGAGCAACGTTTTCACTTGTTCGAATGCCTCCTGAGTCTCCCGACCCCACAGAAACTTCGTGTTAGCTAGAGTAAGTGCTCGAATGGGTTCAAGCTTGTTGCACAGTGAGGGCACGAACTTGCTCAAGTAGTTGACTGCTCCCAGGAAACTCTGCACATCCTTGATGTTTTTAGGTGGTGTCATCTGCCGCAGGGTCTCCAGTTTGTCTGGATCTGGCTTGACACATCCTTTGCAGATCACATGGCCCAGGAACTTGACTGATGGTTGAGTAATGACACACTTGTGCAGGTTGAGACGGAGATTCCACTCATTTAAGCGTTTTAGCACCTGCTGCCAGCTGTTGTCATGCTCCTGCCGGTTTGCTCCATACACCAAAATGTCATCGATGTAGGGCTGGCACCCTGGCACACCTTCTAGCGTTTTGTATACCAGTTTCTGGAACACTGCTGCACTGCCCTTCAAGCCCATAGGCAGCTTCTTGTACATACATGTGCATGGTTGGCGGCTCAGGAGGGGATGACCAGGTCTCCGTGCATAGTTGCCTGGATATAGATGCAAATTTTCGGCGGGAAATTCAAAATTTGGCGGGAAATTTAAATTTTTGCCCAAAATTTCGGCTAAAAATACGAAAATTTCGGTTGAAATTCAAAAATTTGCAGTAAAAATTAAATTCTCGACAAAAAAATTTCCAAAAAACCACTTTTCTGACAGAAACGTTGCCAAAAAAATAGAAAATTTTCAGGAAAATTTGAAAAAATTTCGGGTAAGCATAATAGCCCCAGGGCGTAGCAGTTGTTGTCAGCAGCTGGCTGTCCTATCCAATTCTGCATTGAAGTATCCTTTCAGCAGGTCGATTTTGCTGAAGAATTCTGCCTGACTGAGTCTGTTGTACAGCAAATCGTGGATGTTTGGCAGTGGGTACAGCACTGGATTGATGTCCTTGTTGAGCGGGCTCAGGTCACTGTTTATTCTGACCAAGCTGGGGTCATCTGGTTTCTTGACAACCACCATGCCATGGACTCAGTCGGCATGCTCAACTATCTCCCAAATGCCTTGGCGCTCTATAAGCTCGATGGCATCTTTGGCTCTCTGCTCAAAGCGCACTGGGATCGACCTCACAGGCTGTCTGGGTGGCGTCTTTGCACCTGGTTTCAGCCGAATTTGGTGCTTGAAATCTGGATATGTGCTGACTTCCTTTTTCATCAGGTTGGACATCTCTGTTAGCAGTGACAGCAGACCTGCTGTCTTCCAAGTCTCCAGCGCATTTGGCTGTGAGTCTCGGGCCACACTACAGAGTGTCTGCTGCTCCTTCTGCACTTGACTGGCTGCTCCTGGTTCAGGGTTCTGCACAGCTGCACATCTGGGGTCCTCCTGGATGGTGGTGCTATTCGAATCCACATCGATATGCACCCCTTCCAGTGCACACAGCGCGTCCATGCCCAGTGTATTGTTGCATTTGTTGCCAAACACATACACTGGCACTGCCGCTGATCGTCCTTGTAATGATAGCTGCGCCCTGAATTGTCCTCAGGTAGCGATAGTAGAGTTGTCAAAGTTCATGAGTCGATTGGCTGGCTTGACAGGCGTCTGTCTAAAGCACTTATGCCATTCAGACTCCATGATCCCAGTGACATCTGAGCCAGTGTCCACCAACATCCGCAGTACATGACCTTTTCGCTCCTTGGCTGGTGTAATCAACACCTGACAGTGTACCGTGTCTTGTAGACTTCTGATTGAGGCTTGTCCTCCTTTGGCGATGTCCCTCACTCTGATGGCTCGATTTTTCTGACTGGGTCTGCCTGATGACAGGCGCATCCTTGCGAAGCGTCCCACTTTGCTGCAGTTGTGGCACTCCTGTCCCTTGGCTGGACACGATTCGGCTTTAGCTCTGTGGCCATGGTTGCCACAAGCTGTGCAGGCATCTGCTGCTTTTAACATCCTCTCCGCTGGTGGTTTGTGGTCCTTTTTAGGTACAGAGGCAGGCTGATAGCCCCCTCTCTGCCCTTCTTTCCATTGCGTTGAGTCCATTTGTGACTGGCTGCGCCAATCTGTCCAGGTAAACTGGCTGTCAACTTGGCAGCATCCAGGCGCGCTGTCTCATCTGCTTGTGCGATTTCAGTGAACCAGTCAAGGTTGACTTGTCACTCAGCCAGCAGTTTCTGCTGCGTCTCATGGCAACTCATACCTTTGACCAACTCAACTGTATGGCCAACAGGTACTCGGTCATGTCTGCCTCAGTGATCACACCTTCGTTGACTGGGAAAGTGCACTCTTGTATCAGCAGTCACAGTTCCCTGAGGTAGTCGGCAACAGATTCTCCTGAGTGTTGTGATCGTTGCAGAAAGTCGAAATGAGCTCTGACCACGTTGGCAGGGCAGTGAAACACACGTCTGGCAGCCACTAGCAGTTCTGCATAGGAAGTAGCAGGATTGCTATACTCCCTCTGGCTAGCCAGTTGTGACAGCGCTGCTGCTAAAATGTAGGATATCAGAAACTCTTTCTTCTCCTGATCAGTGAGCTTGCTGTCTGCAGGGCAGGTGGCGTCAACACCTCCAACAAAAGAAGTGAAGAGCCGCTCCCACAAGGGCCATATCAACAAAGGCGACTTGCCCGGTTGTGCCCAATAGCAGTCTGGCGCTGGCAGGTACAGCTTGCTTGGTCCTGGCTGTGCCATCTATGTAGCTGTTGTTGGTTTTTCAAAAAAACACGATGAATCACAGCACTACAGCATGTACGACCCTGGTAGACTATGAGACTACCAGTCGATAACGTTTATAGGCAGGTGTGCACTGGAACAGCCACGCAGGTGCGTCCACAGCAATGTAGAAAGCAGGCAGGTACTCTACCGACCCGACTTCCTGACTTCACTAACTGCTGTCTTCTAGACGTCAATCAAGCCTTGTCTGGAAAGTCGTGAGTAGAACAGCGTTAGTAGCAGTAGGTCGTAGCGCCAGACTAGCAGTATGCACACTCGGTGGCACACTCACTCGTCCGTCGATGGCTGAGAGTCGCTTGTTGGCAGTGGCTGGCTCATGCTGGTTTCGTTCCAGACTTGCGTCGCCACTATTCTATCTCCGGCGTTTGTTGTCTTCTTCTGTGTATGCTTCGCTGTCTCGCTAGTTGGCTACATGTAGTCAACGGTGTCTCTTCAAACTAGCACACAGTCTTTATCCATACTAATAGGCATAACAATCTCGGCCGGGTAGAACATGTATGTATACACAGCAGAGCAGAGCAATAGGGCTGACTACACACCAGCGTACACCAGGAGAGAAGGACTGAGTGACTGATTCACTCAGCTGCTGTGGCCTGCCAGAATCACTGACCTACACGCTGTCTGAGCTAATCTACATGCAGCGCAGACACTCCAAGTTTCAGCCAAATCCGTCGGTCTGCCTATGTTTCCGCCCCTATTTTGTGAGATTTTCAAAAAAACGGCATTTTTCCCGATTTTTGCAAAGTTTGACCGGATATATCTCTGGATCGGTTTGGCCTAGACACGTCATGAAACCATCATTGGAGTCGCCAAGGACTCTAGAATCGAATTCTGCAGTCATCTCATTTTCATCGCAATTAGGAAAAAAGCTAATTTTTTGATGTTGCGCAAATTAAATTAGAGTTCGGAGTAGACGTAGTGCAGATTAGCATTAACCGCAGACAGGAGCTCGACCTTCTCTACAACTTTGTTTATGAGGCTCAAGTTGCTCCATGGCCTACCAAAAAATTATTTGCAAAAAAACGCCAGGTCGTATATTTTTTAAAACAGACTATAGTTTTTTCGACAAAAACAGAATTTTTACAGCTGAAATAAGGTTTTTATAACTGTAACTGGTTGAGATAGGGTTTAAGTTTCAACGTCTTTTTTGCCTAGGCAAGCTCGAAAAAGTTCACAAAATCCACTTTTCACTCCAAAGAAAGGTCGGCAAAATAGAACTTTGGACATAGTACAAAACTATGCATACCTCAATCGACTTCTTAACGAGTTGCTTCTCACAGAACTGTTTCAAATCCTCCAGACCAACCATGTCAGCGGCGGGAACCACCTCCTCAACCAGATCGGGCAACTGAGGACTGGGCTCTCGCAAGTAGATGAAGTGAAGCAGCTCCCTCAACACTGCTCCACTGACATTCTGCAGAGTAGCTCTGCCCTCTTGACCTTCACTGAACTTCTCGTCGAACAGTCGATCGAAGTAGGTGCAGTGGAAGCCGACCCTGTCCTTGTGCACGAAGAAGTGTCGGTCGTCACAGGAGACCAACTCGAATCTGTTCACATCTCCCTCAATAGGCGATTCGATGCAGCTGAACTGAGCCAGCGCGAACGAGATTTTGGCCTGGTCGAACCACTCTCTCTCAATAGTTATCTCTGCCTGAATTTAACAGTACATACAGTATGTTAAAGCAACCACTATTACGCTCTACCTCGATAACCAAGCAACCGTGATTGGTGGCAGAAGCTGCTCCTTGACCAAGTTTGTCACTGAACACACCCCATCCACCACCGTGTGGCTTAAACTCCTTACTTTTGGATGAAACAAGCAGTATCTTGTCATTGTCAGAGGGCAGAGCGAAGAGCTTGTAGGATGCCACCACCACTTCCTGTCCTTCACTGCCGAGGAACACACCCACTTCGTTGTGGTGCACTTCACCATTGCCACAGTTGCCTCCGAATGGGTAGACCGCAATCTCCCAGACCAAATCTGATCCAGAAATACTGATCTTCGGAGAGACGATTTTTTGTTCAAATTTGCAAGTCTCCAGGCTAGCGGCACTGAATCTGTTTCGCAGTTTGAAGGTGGCTCGAAGAAGCTCCTTCATCCTCCTTTGCTTCAGCTGACCTTCAATGGAGTGGAATATTACTGAGAGAGCGAGACAGAAGAAATAGTTTATGCAGTGCAACACAACACAACACAACACAGCACAGCACAAAAATTGGCCAGCACTGGGGAGCTCACTCGAATTGCAAATTTTGAACTCAGACGACCGAATGTGGTATCAAATGACTGCTGAGGATCTCTTGATTATTATTTTACACATCAACATCTAATTACTACATGCTATATTCAGCTTTACCTCAGATACGTGTTTTTGGTCTCGGAACAAATCCTGTAAAATGTGCGCACCCAAATTGTAAATCTTCAACAAATATGACCTAATGCGGCATCAAACAACTGTTTACGACTTCTACATTATTGTTCTACACACCAGCATATCCACAACCAATTACTGCATGCTATCTCAGATTACGCGCTCATTCACATCGCTTACTTAATCGATTATCGGCCGATTTCCCCCGAAACCCCACTTAGAAAACTTCCTACGTATATAATTCATGCGTATGGACGTACATTCGTGCCCAAGGCCGGATCGGTAGACCATTACCCTATCTACAGAATTAGCACAGTTAGAAACATTGGGATCTAAACCCCAGAACGGTAGCCCGTTTTAAAGGACGAAAAAATGCGCCATGACCTCCACTTACTAAAACAATCGTAGCATTTGAGTCCTCCGACAGATGTGTCTGCCTAAGAGCTTATGGGTAGATATGACAATTTGTTATCGATTATGCATAAATATAACAGTCTTCTTCCAAGCCCCGCCCGGGACGGTGGCCCTTTATAAACGAAAAACCTCACTATGAAAAAATAGAAAAAGGAAGTTTTCTCTATCATGTCTTGAAAGATAGCTAAAAATTTTACTGAGTGAGTAGGCCTACCTTAGATGCATATTTCGGCTCATTGACTTTTAAAGATCCTTGAACAACAAATTAAGCAAACGGAAAAAACGGAAAATGCACTACCACTAAAACAATCGTAGCATTCGCGTCTGTTGACAGATAGATATGTCTGCCCAAGAGCATATGACAATTTTTTATCGATTAAGCATAAACATAACAATATTCGTCCAAGTCCAAGGACCAAGTGACCCTCTTAAAACAAAAAATGGCCAAAAATGATCTACACTCAAAACACTAATCGACGCAAGTAGTGATCTCCCTACCAGAACTGCGTACAGTATATTTACTGTACTATTATTATAGGCTTTTGCGCGGTAGCCTGCACATCCTTCGCTTTATGTTTGCAGAAATTCAAAAATCTTTCACAACTTCACTTTTAGGCCAGATCCCGATCGGCGACCCCTTAGATGATTTTTTTAGCATCCCTCCCTATTATCTGACTAGTAATTTTTTCAGCAAATTTGAATTGAACCGATTTTTAGACTTACACTAGGGATGGACAAGGTACATCCGTGCTCCGCGGTTTAGAAAATACAAAAATACGGTCAAAAATGGTCCGAAAACGGTTTGTCGCAACTTCAAACGCAAACTTTTTGTGTCCGGTTATTGATAGGAGGAAGTCATGTGAACCAGAGTGTGAGCTATCGAATAAGGTGCATTTTCTTTCTAAGAGGGGCTCTGCGATATCAGTCACGCAGAACGTGCTGCGTTGTTTAGCAGGCAGTGCGTTTTGCGACACCCAGCTGATTATTCAGCGATGTTTGACGGATTACACTGGTAGGACATTCAGCGTTGTCTGCGCAGAGCCGCTCTGTACAGTAGAAAGCCGCCTTTTTTAAAGCCAGACACCTGTAAAACGGTACTTAGGCAGTAAAACGGTACTTAGGCAGTAAAACAGTAGTACTTAGGCAGTACTTAGGCAGTAAAACGGTACTTAGGCCTTACCTGCTTTAAGCGGTCTGACAGCACACAGGATTTCTTTCACAGGGATTAAAATTTCGAAGAGGTTTGGTTGGGCCATTGTCCAACTACTGTAGGGTAGACCTATTTCCTCAGAGAATTTCAATTTGTAGTCTTAGTTTGTAGTTAAAAATTTTCGCGAAAATAATTTGTAGTCTTAGTTTGTAGTTGTCAAATTCAGGTTCAAAAAATATGTAGTCTTAGTTTGTAGTCAATTTGTAGTCAGGTTACCGAACGTCAGAAATTCGATTTTACTGCAAATTTTTGCCAGTTGAACAATCAGTCATAGAAATGCTTTGCAAAAATAATACCCGAAGCTTGTTAAGGGGCCGTCCATAAACGGCGTCGTACCAAAATCCCGATTTTTCGGACCTCCCCTCCACTTGCGTCGTTTCGTGGGGACCCCCCTACGGCGACGTCGTTTTCGGTTTATCCCCCCCGATAAGAGTCTGCCTAAGTACCGTTTTTGCTGCCTAAGTACCGTTTTACTGCCTAAGTACCGTTTTACTGCCTAAGTACCGTTTTACTGCCTAAGTACCGTTTTACTGCCTAAGTACCGTTTTACTGCCTAAGTACCGTTTTACAGGTGTCTGGCTTCAAAAAAAGGAAGTAAAGTAAGAAGAGGGCAGTACGTACATACAGTAGTGTAACGTTTTCTTGTTACCATACTGCGCAATTAATTGAATAAATCCCTACAAACACTCTGGGAAGCTTTTCTGTATGTAGAAACGTTTGACAGAATGTGCATAAATCGAAAATAATGCAATTCAAGTATCCTAAAATTCCGAAAAAAGCGACGTCGTTTTTTATGGACGGTCCCTAATTGTTTTTTCTGTGAAAAAAATCGCCTTTTCTAATAGATATTTCTGGAAACAAACAGACGAACTTCAATGTTTAATGTAATTCCAATGCTGAATATGGTATTTTTATATAATTCCAATGGTATTTTTTTTTAAAAATAGAATGAGATATTTTTTAAAAGCTAAGACAAGAAAAAACACGAAAGAATGTGCTAAAGTCAATGATGTGGTCACCTTTCTTTGAAAATATATAGGGGTAAAAAGCGGGGAAATTGGAAAACGATCTTTCTAACACTTTACATAAAAAATAGCTTCGTTGTTGGGTAATTATTGGGTAAGCTTATCATAAGCTCAAGACAGCTCAAAGGCCGATTGGGGACTCAATTTATATATAATTACATTAAAAAAACCGGAAAATTTCCAAGAAAAATGACTACAAATTGACTACTAATTCGCAAATTATGAAAAAGTAGTTTGTAGTCAATTTGTAGTCAGCCAAAATAATATGTAGTCTTAGTTAATTTGTAGTCTTGATGACGTCATAATCGCCGAAAATATGTAGTTTGTAGTTAGTAGTTTGTAGTACTACGAATTAGGTCTAAACTAGGGCGAGATATTTTGAAAAATTAGCCTTTAAGAAAGATTTAGAAGCCTACTGGAGGGTAAAATAAGCAAAAATTAACAGTTTTAGTCCGTACATGATCTACAGTAACTGTATTACAGTGTTTCTTATTTTCGGCAGATTTTTTCTTCTTACTCCACACGGGAAAGGGGTATACCAGACCGCACTCCTGGTTACAGTAGTAATACATTCTGTATCACTAAAATGACAAATTTCAATTGAATTACAAACGCTTATCTTAGATAAGAACAGAGAAATTGCGCTAATTACTGGTGTACTATTTAGAAAAGTGGGCAGTATAAGAAGTTCTTAACCTCTAGTTTATTAACGCAAAAATGGTTTTCTATACCTACTGTAATCATCGGTCAATCTGTTCGATTTTTTTCAGGTCAGTTTTTCCGTTCAACAGCGATTTCAGTAGGTCCTAATTAGTATTGGGCATTGGGGCATAAAAAACCCAATACCAAACCTGGAAAACACCCCCAATACACCCACTACCCAATACCACTTCGCACTCTACTGATAATGTTGAAATATTGTTGTTTTTACAGCATAATTTACGCGCTTTGAATCTTACCTATTGATGGTTGGCGATTTTAATGCATTGTTATCGTTTGACCTGGTGATTTGTACTCGATGTTTGCATGGAATTGTAAAGGATGGTTGCGTAAACACTGTTTCTTTGCCAAAAAAACAGGCTATTCCAAAATTTTAAGCCGATTTTCAAAAAAGTTCCGATTCCGAAAAATTCCGATTCGGAACTGTACTTGAGTTCCGATTCCGATTCCGATTCCGATCGGACCCAAAAATCCGGTTCCGGTCGTTCCCTAAGTGCATGTTCCTTTTGCGGCGTCATCGACATCTTTCTGTGTCAGCCTTGTTTCGGAAGGACTGTGCTGGACCTAGAGTGTCTGCTCTGCTCAGTATTGTGACGAGGTCTCTGGTCTTACTTACAGTCTCGACCAAGTTTACTGCCCTGCGTTGCCCGGACTGCTCTGGTCTGGTTGGCAAGAACCTTATTGAGAGAACAAATACAAAACACAACACAACACAACACAAACAGATCGGCCAGCACTGTGCAGAGTATATTTGACGTATTATTGTAGACTTCGATCCTACAACCTGCGCATATTTCACTACATGTGTGCAAAATTTAAAATATTCTTTCACAACTTCGCTGGTATGTATTACTAGGTTAGGTATCTTGCTGAAGCGACGAAACAGGTCTAGTTTGCAGCACGCATATCAAAGCGTTTTGAAGCTTTTTTAATTTTAAACGGCCTCCTTGGGCGAAACCCCTTGGACCCCCTCCTGGCAGACAACCCCCTACTCCACCCCTTTCCCCGAGCCGGACCTGTTATGTACGCTGCCTCTTAAGCAGAACTGGTAAAACCATGCGTTATCTTCAAATTGCGCGCGCTGTTACCATGGTAACAAATAATGCGATGCCTCAAAATTGGCAGCGCGGGTACTGAAAAATAATGGATAAGTACGAAATTGTCGGCCGAATCGGTGAAGGAGCTCACGGAATAGTATTTGAAGGAAAGCACATACAAGTTTGTAAAATTCTGCTAATTTTAAGCTTTAATCTTTAATTATTAGACTTGTGACACAGTGGCTCTCAAGAAAGTCTCACTAAAAAGATTGGAAGATGGTATTCCAGTCCAGATGTTGCGCGAAATCAAGTCTCTACAGGAGCTGAACCACGAAAACGTACTGTCTATACCGCAAGTTCTGTGTAATACAGTCAGGCACTTAACGCCGTTTATGGTACCGACACCATATATGGCACCCCCACCTTCGGGGCCTGTGGTGGTACCATATATGGTACCGGCACCATATATGGTACCCCCACGTTCAAGGTCTGTGGTGGTACCATATATGGCACCGGTACCATATATGGTGACGGTACCATATAAGGTGCCGGTACCATACATGGTACCGGTACCGAGGGTAGTGGTACCATATATGGTACCGGTACCATATAAGGTGTCTGTCGGTACCATATATGGTACCGGTACCGAGGGTAGTGGTATATATGGTACCCCCACCTTCGCGTTGTTACCGGTACCGGTACCATATATGGTACCACTCTGTTCAGATTTCGTACCATATATGGTAGTGGTACCATATATGGTACCGGTACCGGTATCATATATGGTACCGTCACCATATATGGTACCGGCACCCATGGCCATGGGTAGGGGTACCATATGGTACCACCACAGTCGCCGAACGTGGGGGCACCATATATGGTACCACTACCCTCGGTACCGGTACCATATATGGTACCGGCACCTTATATGGTGTCGGTACCATAAACAGCGTTAAGTGCCTGACTGTAATATGCAAATTATAGATAGTTCGATTGCGAGACGTATTTCCATACAGTGCAGGATTGGTGTTGGTATTCGATTACATGGTGACAGATTTGTCGGAGCTCATCAGAGATTTCGAAAACCCTCTCACAACCCCACAGATCAAATCCTATCTTCAACAACTGCTCTATGGTGTGGCACACATGCACTTTAACAACATTATGCACAGGGTAGTAAATAGTGTGAACCAATTATTGTCAAACGATTGCGTTTAGGACCTAAAGCCTGCCAACCTGCTCATCAATTCTAAAGGTCAATTGAAGATTGCAGATTTGGGTCAAGCTAGATTGTTCTTCGAGAAAGAGCGACGTGCTTATAGTCACCAGGTGTGAAGAATCTCAGTCGTCTTGAAACTTTGAGGCGGGTTTATGCTTCTGCCACCCTGGTGGCACTGGCACTTTATCACGCGGCTCCGCAGCGCAAGTTAGATTCAACGCGTCTTGGCGTCTTGGTCTTTGTCGCGTCTTGGCCACGGATAGTTTACGCTATCCCGTGTGTC
This sequence comes from Sabatieria punctata, assembly GCA_030248155.1. NCBI lineage: Eukaryota > Metazoa > Nematoda > Chromadorea > Araeolaimida > Comesomatidae > Sabatieria > Sabatieria punctata. The sequence continues at coordinate 22,705 of JASANB010000274.1, forward strand.
ACGGCGGCCCCGGCATCCGTGAGAGCGGTTGTTTGTGGGTTCGAAACCGGTCGAAGCGACTGGAAGTAGTCGACGTAAAGCCCAACCCAGACCGCCGAAAGCCGGTGATGGCCAGTAGGTAAATGGGAACCGAACCGGCGCTGCCGTTGCACCCAATGGCAGCAAAGGGGAGGGTTGTTTGTAGACAGGGCTACCCCATTGAAGGGCTCTGAAAAGAGCGAGGGATGTCCTGAGCTGTCCGAAAGGACAGTGGAACTCATAAACAAACAAACAAACAAACAAACAAACAACGCGCAGCTCTGCAGCGCAAGTTATATTGAACATGCTGCTCTACCGTGTGAGTTAGATTCAACATGCTGCTCTACCGCGTGAGTTAGATTCAACATGCTGCTCTACCGCGTGAGTTAGATTTAGTTACGCTGTAGAGCAGCGTGCTGCCAGTGCCACCCAGTTGGCAGAAGTATAAATGCACCTTTACAAATTGCTCTTTTTAGGTGGCAACTCGTTGGTACCGAGCTCCGGAATTGTTGTACGGTTCAAAATACTATGATCAAGGAGTTGATATGTGGGCTGTCGGGTGTATCTTGGCTGAAATGTTCAACAGTTCACCGTTGTTTCCGGTTTGTTCCTTGGAAACTGACCCGGACTGCAATTTCAGACAGAAAAACTGAGTCATATTTCTTCAGGGTGAAAACGACATCGAACAACTGGTGTGTGTCTTTCGTCTGTTGGGTACTCCAACTGAAAAAGAATGGCCGGGAATGAGCAGTCTGCCGGATTATGCAAAAATAACATTCCCAAAACACGAGCCAGTTCCATTCGACCGGCTAATACCCGAAGCAGGAGAAGATGCCAGGCACTTGATAAGCAGTTTGTTAGCGTTCGACTCGAAGAAACGACCCTCTGCTAAGGACTGCTTGATACACGATTTTATTATGTGTTACCCTCTGCCAGCAACGCTCAAAGAACTACCGCAACCTAAGCCCAGAGTCAAGAAAAGACCTATGAACTTAGACTTCGACCCTAACACTCCTCTTCAAGCCAGTTTGGCGTCTGTTGACGATGTTTTTGATTTTTGATTTTCTTATCGCAAACCTTTGTTTTGACTATTTCTTTGATTTTGGTTTTATATATACGTACTTTGCGATTATTCTGCAGAAAATATACGTGTTTATGCAAAACAAACAGCTTTAAGAAGAACTTTTGATTTCAGTAACTGAAGTTCCGTTTTCAGTTCTTCTTTCTAGCATAGTGCGGCATTCGATAGCGTCCGTATTGGTGTCGGTCCTGCTTTCACCATCTTGACTAGCAGTGGCGAAACCGGTTCTTATGCGCACATTAGTGCCTGCTTCATTCAGTGGCAAACAGCAGTAAAATCGCATCATTCCTTCGCGAAGTTCTCCATTGAATGCTAACAGAATGAACCTGTAAAAAGAGCCTCTTTTCATAGTCTAAACAATTCTTAAAGCGCTACAGCGCGCTAGTTTTTACGTAGGATATTATTGATTATGGTTGTGCCTTACGAAGTGGGGGAAGTGACCGTGTATGCACTGATTTTTTGCCAAAGACGTACCCGTTTGTAGAATGAGACACGAGCCAAGCCACACCGGTGGTGACGAAAAGGCCCCATTTAGAGTCAAAAAATCGTGAAAAGCCGTGAAATGAGATCAGCATCAGTTCGAAGGCAGTGGCATTGATGCAGGCCTGCACGAAAAAATGCACTTCGCGTTTGTAGCGCCGTTGCGCGCTGCGGCGCTGTTTCTCTGTCTTCGGCACCGATCTCTCGGCCCTTTGCCGTTTGAACCCCTAAAATACCTATTTTGCTTGAATAAACGTACGTAGGTATCTAACCGAATTGACTCTATGAATCTTGAGCAGTGTAGCTATGTTGAGACCAAAAATGATGACGAAAAATAGAACTCCATAGCAGAGATCGAGGTAAATTGCGGCGAACTGACCGCAGGGTGTAGGCGCGTAGGTCCAGATAAATCTCTCTGGATCGAAGTAGAAGTGACAATCCTCGAGAAAATAGAGACAAAAGTGGCCCAGCGCCACCAACCAACATAATAGTACAATTTTGAACGTAATTGGCGGGGTAAACCAGTGTTTATAGAGATGCGGCAGGCTGATTGCCAAAAATCGATTGACCGCAATGGCCAAGGTAGCGTAGAGATTGGCGAACCAGAAGAATAGACTGACTTGACCTACTTTCCGACCAATGAACGCGATAGACAGCGGTGATTGGCTGAAAAGCTCTCAGACGTAGGTGTTCGAATCAATATAAGCATCTGTACCTGTACAACATAGGCGTTGCCCAAAAGGCGAAGCAAGCCAAGACTCCGCAGTCGGCGGCGGCCAATGAAGCACAAAGAATGGCGAATTGTGGACTGAGCACCTTGAGTCTCAGCACGAAAATGCCGACCGAGAAATTGGTCACCAGTCCAGCTACTGAGAGCACTCCGCAAATGGAACCGGCCACAAAATGGTCATAGTCTCTGAGCCTTAGATGCAAAGTTGAATTGGCAAGAACCATTGTGATTCTGACCAACAAAAGTGAGCGCTGTTAAACTTGTGTTGAAGCCGATGGGCTAAGCAAGAGCCGTCACATAAATGGAAGGCTAAATTGATAGCTTGTGGTTGGCGACACCTGTTGTGAAGTGGCATTTGCAGGCGGATTTATAATGAACGGGCAAACCACTCGGAATCGCTTGAAACGCCTAAGCCTGAGAGCAAGCAACCGCATATAATTTGGAACTAATCCTTAAAAATGCAACGTCACATTTTTAACTATAGTTTTCTTATAATTTGTTGTTTAACTCATAAAGCTCGTTCAATCATCAGTTTTTAGAAAGAAATATTTCAGCTAGTATATAAACCAGCTGGCAGGCAGGAACAGTGGAAAAAGGAAGATATTACGAAATCAAAAGTTTGACCTAGGGCCGGGTAAATTGTGGTATACACCAGGGGGACCAAACCACGCCAAATCTCGAAATATGTGCCGGGCCACTTCCGGCATTGAAACGGCTGCTATTGGCGCATTTATCAAGTTATTGACACGCGGCTTAAAGACGATCAAAAATTTTCTCACTACTAAAATGGTCATACCTTTTGACCAAAAACAGCAGGCATAGACTGATCATACCACGTGTAAGATCTCGTCGAATTCAATATGTTGATGCCATCAGCTTTAAAATTGATCAATTCTGGCCTGAGAGATGGCGTGCCAAACATGTCATGACCTATGTACATTTTTATGCTAAATTTTCTAACTTCTCCAGCTTTCTGAGACCATAGACAGACAAGCACTGTCGTTATTGAATTGAAAATGTAGGTCATGTCAGGTTTGGCACGCAATTTCTCAGACCGTAATCAGTGGCGTATCCAGGATTTTGGAAAGGAGGGGTGTAAAATTTTGAAAGTGCCTGGTTGGGCCGCAGCCCAACCAGGGTAAGAAAATTTAGCAAAATTAGCTTTCAAAAACGCGTTTAAAACGCATTCCGAGCTTAAAATTAACTGAAATTACAAGTTTTAGTAGTTTATAATGGCCTGGTTGGGCTTCTGCCCGACCAGGGCGAGAAAATTTTGAAAATTTGGCCTTCAAAAACGCATTTAGAAGGCATTCTGAGCACAAAATAGACAGTTTTAGTACATAATTCATTACTTTCTTATATTTTTGACAGACTTTTTCTTCCTACCTCCACCGCAAAGGGGGGTGTACACACCCTACACCCCCCTGGATACGCCACTGACCGTAATTGATCAATCTGGAATTTGATGGCATCGAAAATACTCTACTCGACGAGATCTTTCACGCAGTGTGATCAGTATACATGCGTAGACCGTTTTGGCCAAACGTTATCGCCGTTTTTAGCAATGAGCAAATTTTTGGATCGTTTCCAACGTTAAAAACTTAAAAAATGTTCGCCAAAATGAGTCTATAATGAACTTGTGCTCATTATTAAAAAACCCTTTGTGTTAGCTACACAACGCACTAAGCCGCGTTTCAATAACTTGAGAAATCGGACGGAATTATATGTGGAGAGAGCCTAACGAACGATTGAGAGCATTCTAAGCTCCTTTACAAGAACTGAAATTAAGGATCAGAGAGCAATTCCTGTCACGACGCGTCCATAGCAACACAGTGCCGCAAGGAAGTTCCATCGAAATTAATGTAGAAGATTCACTGTAAACAAGATTCTCGAAGCTGATACAAGATTTCAAACAAACCGGCTGTATCGCGGCGATAGATCCGAGAGATGCTGAAATCATTTGCTCATAATTCTACTAAACTTTTCTGGCCGGATCAATTTTACACCCTACTTTGTGGAGTGGCGAAGCAAAACTAACGTAAAGGCTTGCAGACTAAACCTAATCTTTTCGGAAGAAACAGGGTACGAAACGGTACTATGCTCTGACCGACACACAACTACTCTATAGACGTACGTTAATGGACAAGATTTCAAAAACTGTCTTAAGGGGTTAGCTTTAATAGGTATCAAAATTGAATCGGCCGACCGGGCAATATGAAATTGTCCTGGCCTCAGCCGGAAGACACTAAATCACGTAAGCACGATATTTCATTTTCAAATTTCTAACGTACACGCGTGCTGTGCTGAATTTGCTGACGGAAACTTCGACACAGAGCAGGTAAAAGGAACTCTAATGGTAAACCGGTCCCAGACCGCATGCATTGTAGTTTAGCCAAAGCAGAAATCAAGCCACAGCATTTCACAGCAGCCGCCTACGGGCGTGGGGTACCGATTCAATGCCATAAATGTAGTCAAGCACCCGGAAATAAGCCAGGACGTGGGTAAAATGCATTAGGGAAAAGAAATAGCAGCGTAGAAAAACTGACCCAGCTTTTGAGACGCTAAATCGAGGAATTCTGCGTATCTGTAGTGTGTTGGACATAAAGCACTCAACAATAGGCATTGTGTTAACTTATAATGAATTCAGACCAGCGCGCGTTTGCGTGTGCGCTGTTCGTCAAATCGATCGCTCAACTAAATTGCAATTTCCACTACGTACTCTATATATTGCATGCATGTACTACGAACCTACATATTATGTATATACTATTGTCGAAAACTGCAATCTTTCGAATGTTCCCTAATGTAAAAAAACTCGTAGAACAGAACAATCTATGCAAAATGCGTTGAGACAGAAAGTGGGAGGAGCTGGCTGGTGCCAAAATAAAATGGGCATCTTGTCTGCACTAGAAAAACGCTCCATTTCTTATTTATACAATGACGACAATGAATGAAGCGATCTGTTTTTTTGAAACAATAGCATCATGGAACAAACAATATTGTGTACGGTTACTTTTACTTTAGCATCACTTATAAAAGGTACAGGTACGTAGCACTGTTCGGTTGTCCGTCCGTTCATTCGTTCGCTCGCAACAATAAACAACAAACAACGTATTCCGAATTCTGCTGAAAACCAAAAGAGGCGGTTAACTTTTTCAACAGTTTCTATGTACAGTATGGACTATGCACAAAGTGTAATGACGTATTTTTCCCGGTTCAGATGGATCGGTACGGTACTATTAGGCGAGGCCGATTAGGCGATGCCGATTGGGCGATGGTACTACTAGGCGACAAAAAACATTAATAGGTAATAGTACAACTCGTTAACTTATAGCTAACCAAGCCACCTGTCCTGACTGTTTCTAACTCAGATCCTGGCACTTGCCCCTATTCCCCAGCTTGCGTCGAGCACGCGAGCGGCCGTCCAGTCGGCCACATATTTTTCGGGTTGCTATGTTCATTAACGCACTTTGGATGCAGACGATACACGACGCACCAATAACTGCGGAAGCAGCTCACAAAGTTTCGCAGCGAGAATTTGATGCGGCGCGTCCATCCATCTGGCGCTTCATAAATGTTCTGCGACATGCATACATGGGCCGGAAAATTGGGTTGGGGGTAGTCAAAATCGGAAAATTTGAGGGGGTGGGCCTGCCGGTTTGGGGAGGGCCGCAGCGATTTTAGTGTGTGGGGTCAGGAACAACAGTCGGCTTCTGGTGAGTGGGTGGGGTCGTTTGGGAGGTAGAGCCCAAGTTGAGGTGTGAGCATGAGCAACCCACCCGGACCCCCTGCGGTCCATGTATGGCGACATGTGCAGAAATGCTTTCTACTACTACTGTAATGAGTGCTCAATGAGTTGGAATTTATCCATCCATGGTGTTGCACTTATTTTTTAAATTAGTCTTGGAAATTGCATTTCTATTTTGTTAAATTTTGTTTTAATTGTTGTTGTGCTGTTTGCATTGTTGTGCTATGTTTTAGTGGTAACCTATGTTGCCGTACGGACTTATGAGAAAAAAATTATTTCTGTCGCCTAATAGTACCGTCGCCTAATAGTACCGCTAAATCGCCTAATCGGCGTCGCCTAATCGGCATCGCCTAATCGGCATCGCCTAATAGTCCTGCTTCGCAGATGGATACAATTCTATGTCTAAATGTACAGTACCTACAGTACGACCGAACGTGCAATGTAT
>JASANB010000275.1:0-19176 GCA_030248155.1 Sabatieria punctata
ATATGCTCGCAAAAATGTCTATCGAACAGAAAATTTTTATCTACGCGGAGCGACAGATTTTCTATAGAAAAGTCGCCTGTCGATTTTTTTCTACACGAGTATGAATCCACTTTAACTTGCGTACAGTGTTTGGCAATTTCGATTTTGTTCCCGGAAACTTTCACTCTAGACCCGTTTATTGTAATTGTAGCTATTTTAGCAAGCTACAGCAAAATGCGAAATATTCATAAGTATGTATCCAAACCAGGGGGGGTCCGACCGGAACAAATCTCAAAATATGATGGGCGCCATCAAGCTCAGCGCACGTACCGACGATGTGCCTTAACCGATCCAGTCGTGTTACCCACCGTTCGATAGGTCTTTGCGTTGGCTTTCAAATGAGCTAAACGGCGCCGTCATGCAACCATGTTTGCGCGCGAAATTCAAATTTTAGTGACTCGGCTCTATTATTTGATTTTCTACCTAAACGGGAAACGTTGCCATTTTTGCAATTTTGATCGTAGGTCAATGCGCCAACCGTCAAACCACGCAGCGTGACGAGATCTACAGTTTCCATGCATCGCCATCGTTCTACGCCTTCCGGCGCCAACACTAGATGTCTGAGAGTGCAGCGGTCGAATTTGGCCGTTTTTGCCACTGATTCCTGAGTAGTTTTCAGGCCATAGTTCACTTCGCAGTTGACAGATTTAGCTGGTTCATGCACGAAAACACTCCTAAATGAACGCAGAATGCTAATAACACAACCTGGGCGCTCGGCAATGCAAGCAATCCACTGTAGGACCTCCAGTATCAGCATTACACAACTATCGGGAAAAAGTATGTCAGAAAGATGATCGATTTTCTCACTAACGAAAAACAAATTTGCATATCTGCTGAATACGATTTTTAGAGCACATCAAGATCTTTCATTCGGTGCATTACATGCCCTTGTAGCACACCGGCAAAATTGTGTTCATTTGCGATTTTTCTTTTTTGTATGATATGAGAGCTGGATTTTTGACAGTTTTTGGTCTATTTCTTGCGCAAAAATGATTGCATCGAGTCCGTTCTGCTATCAAATAATTTGCCAGTGTCCGATACGTCTTTTGGTGGATAGTTTATTTGGATTGGTCCACGCCAGGGGAGTCCAACAGGAGCAAATCTCAAAATGTTATGGGCGCTATCAAGCTCAGCGCACATACCAACGGTGTGCCTTATCCGATCCCGGTGTTACCCACCGTTGGATAGGCCTTTGCGGTGGCTTTCAAATGAGCTACACAACGCCGTCATGCAACAATGTTTCCGCGCGAAATTCAAATTTTAGTGACTAGGCTCTATTATTTGATTTTCTACCTAAACGGGAAACGTTGCCATTTTTGCAATTTTGATCGTAGGTCAATGCGCCAACCGTCAAACCACGCAGCGTGACGAGATCTACAGTTTCCATGCATCGCCATCGTTCTACGCCTTCCGGCGCCAACACTAGATGTCTGAGAGTGCAGCGGTCGAATTTGGCCGTTTTTGCCACTGATTCCTGAGTAGTTTTCAGGCCATAGTTCACTTCGCAGTTGACAGATTTAGCTGGTTCATGCACGAAAACACTCCTAAATGAACGCAGAATGCTAATAACACAACCTGGGCGCTCGGCAATGCAAGCAATCCACTGTAGGACCTCCAGTATCAGCATTACACAACTATCGGGAAAAAGTATGTCAGAAAGATGATCGATTTTCTCACTAACGAAAAACAAATTTGCATATCTGCTGAATACGATTTTTAGAGCACATCAAGAGCTTTCATTCTGTGCATTACATGCCCTTGTAGCACATCGGCAATACGGTGTTCATTTGCGATTTTTCTTTTTTGAACGATATGAGAGCTGGATTTTTGACAGTTTTTTATCTGTTTCTTGAGCAAACATGATCGCATCAAGTCCATTCTGCTGTCAAATGAATCGCCACGGTCCGCTGCGTCTTTTGCTGGATACCTTATTTGGATTGGCCCACGTATTTGATAGTTATAGTGCAAAATCATCCGAAATTCATGACAAATCTGCCTTTTAAATCAAGTAAGTGCATCCAACTGGACATACGGTATTGATACTATAACTATCAAATACGTGGGCCAATCCAAATAAGGTATCCAGCAAAAGACGCAGCGGACCGTGGCGATTCATTTGACAGCAGAATGGACTTGATGCGATCATGTTTGCTCAAGAAACAGATAAAAAACTGTCAAAAATCCAGCTCTCATATCGTTCAAAAAAGAAAAATCGCAAATGAACACCGTATTGCCGATGTGCTACAAGGGCATGTAATGCACAGAATGAAAGCTCTTGATGTGCTCTAAAAATCGTATTCAGCAGATATGCAAATTTGTTTTTCGTTAGTGAGAAAATCGATCATCTTTCTGACATACTTTTCCCGATAGTTGTGTAATGCTGATACTGGAGGTCCTACAGTGGATTGCTTGCATTGCCGAGCGCCCAGGTTGTGTTATTAGCATTCTGCGTTCATTTAGGAGTGTTTTCGTGCATGAACCAGCTAAATCTGTCAACTGCGAAGTGAACTATGGCCTGAAAACTACTCAGGAATCAGTGGCAAAAACGGCCAAATTCGACCGCTGCACTCTCAGATATCTAGTGTTGGCGCCGGAAGGCGTAGAACGATGGCGATGCATGGAAACTGTAGATCTCGTCACGCTGCGTGGTTTGACGGTTGGCGCATTGACCTTCGATCAAAATTGCAAAAATGGCAACGTTTCCCGTTTAGGTAGAAAATCAAATAATAGAGCCGAGTCACTAAAATTTGAATTTCGCGCGCAAACGGTTGCATGACCGCGCTGTTTAGCTCATTTGAAAGCCAACGCAAAGACCTATCGAACGGTGGGTAACACGACCGGATCGGTTGAGGCACACCGTCGGTACCTGCGCTGAGCTTGATGGCGCCCATCATATTTTGAGATTTGTTCCAGTCGGACCCCCCCCCCTGATCCAAACCAAACAATGCTTAATTTTATTTACAAGTTTCATCACTTCTACAAATATACGGCACACTTTTTCCTCAGATCGCGTTTTCTCCGCGCTAGACATCTTTTCAAAAGCTGTAGATTTAAGGAAACTGGTCCAAAAATGGAGGGCGTACAAATAATTACCATGCGCTTTATTGTTATGTCACCACTTTTTATAACTTTTCTTCATCAGAGCATTGCAAGAGGAACCAGATTTGAAGTAGTTCTATGAAAATCTAGCTCCCTTCTTAACAACAGCATCAGACGATTGTTGAACATACATTTGCATCGGAAACATGACCCTCTACTGGTTTTGCGTTCTATTGGCTCTTATCCCATCTGGGTCTACTCGCACCAGACTTAACTCGGTAAGTATCCATTGGATCGCCCAATTAAAAATTTTTCGTGAATTTTTGAGAACCCAATAGCAGGCAAAATTCCGAGTTTAAACTGTCTGGCGCCCGGGGATATTAGACTTCGATTAGTATTGGAGAGTTGGCTATAGGCATGGCATTTATTAGCATAGAACGCTAGCATGCATTTTTGCGCTTCAGCTAACGTTCAACAGGGGACCGCAAGAAAATTGTGCAGCACTGTCGCAGTGTCGCCAGCAACTGGCTCAGTGGGCAAAACGCTGTTCCGACGATGAAATCAGGAACGCCAAAGGTCGGCTAAACAGAGCAACAGACAAGTGCGACCGACGATTTAAGCAGTTGGACGTGAAGCAACGCATCTTTGACCAGAAACGGCAGCTATATGTCGATTTGTGTATTGGCTGGAACAAAAGTACCAACTCACCACAGTGTCCTGCGCAGCGAAACCAGCGTCAGCCTACTAGGTGGTTCAATCGGAGGAACAAAGTATGTAATCTGACCGACCGACCGACCGACCGACCGACCGACCGACCGACCGACCGACCGACCGACCGACCGACCGACCGACCGACCGACCGACCGACCGACCGACCGACCGACCGACCGACCGACCGACCGACCGACCGACCGACCGACCGACCGACCGACCGACCGACCGACCGACCGACCGACCGACCGACCGACCGACCGACCGACACCAAGATGAAGAGAAAAGTTAAAACAAAGTTTGTTTTAGCGTCAATCATTTAACCCCAACAACATGCCGCGATCCTGTGCATACTATTATTCTCAGGCAGATATCTGTCGTCAGCGCTGGTCATGCACGAAAGAGACATTGTAACTTGTTTTCTCTTCTTTATGGCAGGTGGGCATGCTTGGAAAATTCCTTTCAGCTGTGACCTGTGTGCTCAGAAGGGTGAAATGCAGACCGACTCGGTGGATTTGCAGATCGAACTGTGGTCAATCTTGCAGACCTGCACACCAAGGATGCCTGTGGGCGGTGGGCCGCTGCCAGCCGGTATCCTTAACAAGTGACTGTCGTGTTTATTAAGATTCAATAAAGTTAATGATTCACTTGGCGTACACTGTTTGTTGCTCTAAATTTTGTTGTACAAATTGGTCACTACAATCGTTTGACACGTTTCCGATTTCTTTCTAGGACTCTGTCCGTTTGGACAAGACCGGTTTTAAGGTCCGGCCGATAAGAAAACAATCGACAGATTAGTTTGTTCCAGACGGTTCTGCTCGAAATGACTCTGTCCAGTCTTTTTTGTCTATCTTTGCTAGTCTATGGCGCCTTGGCTCAGGCTCCTAATATTGGAGGTGTGCCTCCTTGGGCGCAGGTAGGATTTCTGCATTACATTAAATGCCTTAACGGGCACCCCTAGCTATAAAGGTCAAACCTCTGCCCAACCCCTTAACAGCAAATTACATTCATATCATAGATAAAAAAATTGTGAATTTTAGCCGGCCCCTAACTGTCCGGCACTGGCAGACTGTCGTCAAAAACGCGCAGCTATAGCGAGACAGTGCGCTGACGACGAAGTGAAGAATTTGAGACAATCGCTGAGTCAAGAAACGGCCGAATGCGCGCGAAAGTACATGACACTGGACATAAAACAAAGACAGTTCGAGATTGAACGCGAGGAGTACGTGACACACTGCTTGATGGTGAACAAAAATGCTAATCGGCCTCGCTGTCCGCCACAGAGCAGAAGACGAAGCAAGGTTCGTTTTAAAGCATAGTGTTTCATACTGACCTGTGTACAGTACGTACGTACAGTACGTAGTAGAATTAAGTTTTAACTCTATTTCAGCGTCTGTCCGAACCGGGCTTTCCGTCGCGAGATTTCTTCGGTGCAGGTCCAACCATTCCTCAGTCTTGTCAAAGACTGCACGGACAGACGAGCAACTGTTTCCAGCACTTTTGCAGCAAGTTGCACTTGTAAGTTCGCAATTTTCATGAGAAGACCTCTGCTGGCAGAACAAATTGTTTTAGCTGTACTAATAAAAGCAAAATAAATCGTTTTTATAGTTGCGACCTGTGCTCCCAAGTCGGGGCTCTGCAAAAGAAATTCATCGATATGCAAATGGAGACCTGGTCGATTAGCGAAACGTGCAAGCCGATGTGAAATGCCTGTTTTTGTGGCTTTTGTGTTGTGTGCAGATAAGTTATAGAACGTTTTGTGCCGTCTCAAACTGGGTCGTAAACTCCTCTTTTTACTGTCACTTTACAAAAACTAACCATAAACTAAAAACTAGAACTGTTGTGTGAAAAAGGTGAAATTAGAACAGAATCGACTGACGGGCTTTGATTTTCTCTCCGATTTATTTAAGAGATAGTTTATTCGCTTGACAGATAAACAGGTAACTCCAAAAGTTTTGGCCAAGTCTCTCACTTCAACTACTGTTTGAGTTATGCGCTTCCACGTGACCGCCGTCACTTTCTAGTACAGACAGGGTAGGCTAATATCTATCCGACTGCAACTTTTCTGTTCGTCCATTAGTTTTAACACAACATGTGCATATTGACAGAAATATAACTCTCAGAATGTTAGCCATATCTGTTACTTCAAGTGCACTTGCACTTGCAAGACTTGCGGTTGAACTGACAAACTTGACTAAACATTGTGAGTGTAAAGATTCTGAGTATTTCTGCATGTTCTGTTAAAATATCAGCTCGATTGATTGAGCAACACAAAAGTTAGAGGAAAACGAAATCCCGGGTAGATAATGGGTCGCCCCACCCTGTATACCTGTTTGTTAGACTTATCCGTTTAGACTGACTGGGTGGAGCTGCCCATAAACAAATGCAGGAACTAATTAATGCAATTGGCCAGCCCATTTTAAACGATCTGTTTTCTGTTTTTGATGATATCAATCATAGGGTAGAAACTGGTTTCAAATAGGCGGATAACTATCGCCGGAGTAGTTTCGGTCGGCTGGTTTAGCGTTTTGTATTTTTCTGGCTGCCTGTCGTACTAAAACACCATGAACTGGCTGTTCACTTCGCTCGGATTAGTGCTGCTTTTTCAAGTTTCGGTATGTTTTGCTTTTACTTGCATATCGTTCTTAGTTCTTTCTTAGAGATGCATATCGAACAACTAAAATATTGTTATGTGTTTCTACAGTGCACTACGCAGTAAATCCCAAGTGCGGTTATGTATAAGGGGGCGTTGGGTCTGTTCAGAAGTGTGCTCAGAATTTTTCTAAGGACGGTTTAAAATTTAGGGAGCTCTGCCCAACCGAGGGCGGGGAGTAAATTATAAGAGTAAATTTAGCCATCAAAACCGTATTTAAAAGCCATTCTGAGCAGAAAATTAGCAGTTTTAATATATAATAAATTGGATTATTTTGGGGTGTACCACCGAATGCACTACTGATTTTACTAATTCTACTCTTTTCTGCTTTACAAAGTGTCTTGGGTTAGGTTTTAAATTATGGTTCTATTGTAGCTTGGAGGAGTGGTCCGCAAGAAACGACAAGATAAACTCTCGCACGCTGCCGCCTTAGCTGACAGCTTGGGCTTGTCACTCGGAGCCAAACCAGATGAAAACCAGACAGGTAAAATAAAACCAACCAACAACACGCAATTAATGGCAAAAAATAGAAATATCTTATCTTTACCGTTTCTAATGATACCCCTTCATTCACTGAAATATCATTATTGAGCAGGATTTTTGCGCAATTATTGCGTGGCAGTCAGGTGATTCGCACTCTAAAGCACACTGCTGTCGTTTTCTGTTGTCGCGTCGTTGGCTCAGTGGTAGCTCGCTGCCTAGAGTCACGGCGGCCCCAGCACCACGGTCCCCAGTGGTTGTTTGTGTTCGAAACCTGTCGAGGCGATGGGAATTAGTCGACACGAAGTCCCAGGCCATCGAAAGTGAGCAATGGCAAATAGATAAATGGGAACCAAACCTTAGCTGTCTTGCACACACCGACGGCAAACGGCAGGCTTGTTGCTTAAGGAGGCTGTCAGACCTTGTGTCTCTTCCTACTCTATCTATAGCAGTTGGCTACTCCTAGCCTGAATATTAAAATTAGTTGCAGACTGTTCTCCAGTAGCAGTGCTACTGCAAAAGCTCAACGCCAACTTGGACAAGTTGATGGAGAAGTTGAAATCTGGCAAGCTCACTCCTGCACTATCAAAAGACATCGAAAAATTGGCCGAAGCGGCGATTGAAGCCGAAGAAGGAATAGCTGGAGAACCGGCTGAAGCAGAAGATGGAGGGGACGGAGAGGACCAGTCGCCTGAAGAAGACTCGGCCCCTCCAGATGACTCTGAGCCCAAATCGAATGCCGATGCCGATGCCGATCCGAAGCCTTGAGTTTGGTGAATTTAACTGCACGTAGTTTGGTGTATTGTCAACTTTATGATACCTGGAGTAAAATTTACAACTGCACTGAGTTGCAGTCATAGCTGTTGCCGAGGTACAGCATGACATTCGCTCCTAAATATGATGTGTTCTGAGCATATAAGGGTCGGACGTACGTATGGGTTGCGGTAGTCAAAATCCAAAAATTTGGGGATGGGCCTACACGTTTTGGGGTTTCTGGGTGGGTCCAGGAACAAAAGTCTGCTTTAGGTGGGTGGGTGTGTGGGTGGTTTGGGGGTCGAGTCCAAGTTAGGGTGGGCAACCCCCCAGACCCCCCCAGGCTCATGCATGGTTATGACACAATTTCTGACAATGCTTGTCATATATGTAACAGGTCATCCGCCGATAAAGGGGTAAAGGATCTGGGCCGAATTGTTGGCAGGGGTTTGGCACTAAAAAGCGTTCAAAAATTGCAAAATCTCGCAATTTTTTCGGTAAAAATCGTCAAAGATCGCTAATTTGGGCTCCAATACAGCTATAAAGTGTTGTTTTACGGGCGATTTTCGCAATTTTTTTGTGTCAGAAATTGTAAAAAATCACAAAAAATTGATAAAAAATTTCTTGCGAGAAAATCGGAGGCGGTCGGGAAAATCATCTCGGGGGCCCATCGGGGGGATCTGGCCTAAGTAGGGTGGGGCAGACCCCCGGACCCCTGTTACAGGTGTGCTTGCATCATTTAATAACGTTTTTTGGTCATCAGTTGTATAAAAGTCTGTTAAAAATGGCTAGACGTACTGTTGTATATTCAATGTTATAAATTCAATGGCTAGACGTACTGTTGTATGTATGTACGTATGTAGCACCGAATACTGTTCTTTCACTATAGTACAAGGTGTCGTGTCACAAAAATGATAACTTTTTTTAGCTGTCATTTCCGCAAATGTTCGCCAAACGACCTGAAATTTGCAGTCTTCAAAGCTGTGGGATAGTTTGTGTTAAAATTTGAGGCATTGAGATTGAGACAGTTTTGAGAAAACAATGATTATGCTATTATTGATCTGTTTTTCTGCTCTGCTCATTCAAAGAGGCGGATGTTTAGGAGTTCCTCTTTTTCTCAAGACTGTGTCAATCTCAATGCATGAAATTTTAGCACGTAAAAGATCACACAGTTTTATCATATTTCTGAAAATTTCAGGTCATTTGGCGAATGGTAGCAAAAATAAATGTTATCATTTTTCGGACACCCTGCATAGTAAAACAAATAGTAAAACGAAACAATAAACCGACTCCCTGTACATAATAGATAGTAGCATAACCAGAAGGGCGAAGGTTGGGTACACCCCTTTGCGATGGACGTACGGTATACGTAGAAAAATCTTTAAAACCTACATAAATCGAAGAAAAACTAAAAATTATTTGCTGCTAAAACTGTCCATTTTACGCGCAGAACGACTTTTAATGAGTTTTTCTGAAAGCTAATTTTTTCAAGATCTTTTCTTCTTGTTGGGCAGATCCGATCTGATGTGCGAGGGGGTTACTACTTACGATCGATCAGACTCTTGGTCCATTTCGAGACCCCCGAAGTTCGTCTTCTCGGACGTTTGCCCATCTTTCACTCACTACCCAGCCACGTCCCAGCCATGCTGTTTAGGTGCCAGTCACTAAAAGAGCGCCTGGCATGTTGACATCATGATGCTGTCAGTTCCCGACGGCCGCCGGTGCCCCGTATACCAGAGGACTCTCGGCATAGTTGGTCTCTCAAACAGCTTCTGACATCGTAGATCTTCTCCTCCAATGCGGCATGCTTTGTGCAGCGGCTTCGGTGCAACGGCAGATTCAGTCAGTTCCCATCTACCTACTCGCTGTCACCAGCTTTCGGTGTTCTTGGGTGGGGCTTTGTGCCGACGACCAACTCTTTGCGGCAAGAAACTTGCCGCGCCGAGAGGATGAGCGCGCGAGCACGCGAACATTGGCGGCCTAAAGGACTACACCAACTGTGCAGGCTCTGCAACAAGACAGCTCTTCTCTTGAGCAGAAGCCCGACGAAGCCTACCTACTATACTCTGTTTCTAGTACACCAGTACTATAAACGGCACAATACAATGTACGGGTTACTATAAATAGGGACAACCATAAGTGCCATACTGTACATAGTACCCCGATATTATAAATAGCTCAACATGGCACTAAAACTGAAATTGCTCCTTTTTGCGCTCAAAAATACCGTTGAACGGTGTTTTTGAACGGTATGTAATTTTTCTTAGCCGTGGTCTTTTCTTTAGCCAAACTAGACACCTACAAATTTTGCACCCTCTAGCAAAATATTCGATAACACAAAGAACTAAAGACTTTTTGCAGAACCTGGAATACGGGGAAACGCCCTCTGATCATGATAATTAATGATGCCACGTTCAGAGTGACAGATCAAAACAGCAAGAATCTTCTAAAACCTGACACCGCCCAAAACACCTTTGTTTTAAACAGGGCACAGACAACTTCGTTCATACAGTACAATTGACTGACGACAGCCTAAATCAGCCAGCGTTTTCAAAACAGTTCTTTGAGCCTAGAGTGCGAACAATACCTAAAAAACCCAATACCCCAATACCCAATACCAATACCTGAGACCCCCAATACCCCAATACCCAATACCCAATACTTGCGTAGCTGGGGGAAAAAAATTCATTTCAGTGGACAGGTACATTCTAGTTGTGTACACAAGATTTCTGGCACTGCAATTAAAATTTTTAAGAGGCTGGTTGGGCCGCTGCCCAAGCAGGGCGAGAAAATTTTTAAAAATTAGCCTTTCAGAAAGCATTTAGAAGCCGTTTTAGGCGTAAACTTAGCAGAAATTAGCAGTTTTGGTACATACTTCATAATTCAGTCGTGTTTCTACTTCCGGCGATTTTTTTTCCTAGCTCGGCTGAAAATTGTGTGCACCACCGCAATAGCCATGGGTACGGTGCTAGTACGTTACGGTGACTTTAGAAATGTCACCATTTTTATTTTAGATGAGCAGAGAAATTAATTACTGGTGTGTGTAGCGCTTAGAAAAGCGTATACTTTAGGAAATTCTACTAACGTTTAGTTGATTAGGCCGTCCATAAATGACGACATTCCAGAGGGGGAGGGGCTGGGCCGAAATGCGACGCTTTTTTCGGAATTTTAAGGAACTTTGATTGTATTGTTTTCAATTTAAGTACATTCTGTCAGAGGTTTCTACAATGCAGAAAAGCTTCCCAGAGTGGTTGTAGGGATTTATTCTATTGATTGCGCAGTATGCTAACAAGAAAACATGACAGTTCCGTATGTACTGCACATTTATCGGGGGAAGGTAAACGAAAACGACGTCGTCTTAGGGGAGGGGTCCCCTAGAAACGACGCAAGGCGATTTGGGGGGAGGGCGGTCCGAAAAATCGGGATTTTGGAATGACGTCGGTTATGGACGGCTCCTTAACGCGAAAACAGCTTACTAAACCGAATCATCGATCAACTTTTTCGATTTTTTCAGATCAATTTTTCAGGTCAACATCGATTTTTCTCTATTTTTAATTACCCAATTCAGTATTGGGTATTGGGGGGTAAAAACCCCAATACCCAATACCCAATACCCAATACCTGGAAAACACCCCAATACACCCAATAAATACCCAATACCCAATACCCAATACCAGTTCGCACTCTATTTGAGCCCTTAGAGCCGTATCGCATTGTGAAGATAATTTTGAAGTACTGCTATTTACGTACTACAGTAAAACAAAAATCAGTAATACAATTAATAAAAAGTAAAATGAAGAGCCGATAGTAACTTATAATGAAAATAGAAAATAGATGTCAGTAATAAAATCAAAATTTTTACTACATTAGACTGTTTACTATTAGATTTTGGCGAATGAATGAATTTTAAATCAGATATATATTTAGAGACACATACACAAATACTTCTTTACTCTTTCAATGTTTTCGTTAAATTACAAAATAACTGGAGCATACATCAATATGTGCCAGAAGGGATGTTTCTTTCGCCATTCTAACTCTAATCCGTATCAGGTTTTCGCATTTTCAAAAGGGGCTGATGGTGAAGTGCAGACGGACGCACACAGTACTGTTGGTAGATTTTAGAACAACCGTCTTTCTAGCTATTAAACAGAAAAGGACCTAACCTAATTTAGGAGATCTAGTGTATCGCAGTCGCAGGTTAAATTGAGCAACAAAATCAAATGTAGAGACAGCCGTAATGAAATGATTAATGACCTGCCCGACACACCCAACCAAACCAGCCAGAAAACAGCTGAAATCTTCAGACAGTCAGTCAGTCACAGACGAGTAGGCGTTCGGTCGGGTTGCCCAGATCAGCTCTCCTACAAATGGCAACCTTTCTACTCTTGTTCGCTTGCTTGACAGGTATGACCGTCTGAGCAAGTTAATTAAACGGCAGAATATTTTCTTTTCCGTTCAGGTTGTTTGGCGTCAGTGCACTGGGACTACGGTAAGGTTATGCAAGAAAGACTGTTCTGAACGATGTTTGCAAAGATTGCTTTCCTCTACACAGGCAAGAAGTGGGAGGGATATCCATTCTGCCTCACTGGCAAGTTTCAATCGCCGATAAATGTGGTGGGGGCGGCTAAAAAGTGCAGTAAAGAGGAGTTCAGTCTCGATTTTAATCACCAATTCGAAGATGGACTTGTCAACAATTACGGACATAGCGGTAGCGGCAGTGTATAAACAGTGGCAGTAGTAGTTGTTGGTTTAGTTGGTTATTTTCCACCATCCGATGCTCCTGAAGTAGATCTAGCGGGAGGCGGTCTGGAGGGAAAGTACAAGTTTCTGCAAATGCATTTCCACTGGGGAGATTCGAACGACAAAGGCTCGGAACATCAAATCGATGGAAAGGCTTATCCTTTAGAGGTACTGTATTTAATGAGTAGTCTTAGTCGAATGAAACCACGGCAACAATAGCATGCAATGATGTCGACATGCCTTAAAATTCAGCGGAGATTTTAGAAAAATCTAAAACACGACCTGAACGGGATTAAATAAAACTGAAAAACCGCCCGAACGGGTCTGCGTAAAAATTGAAACATGATCCGGACGAGTTCACATAAACTAGAACGCGACCCGGATAGGTCTTCGGAAAAGCTGAAACACAAGTTGGACGGGTTTACAATGACGCATTTCAGGGTCACTTTGTGTTCCTGGCTAAAGGAGCCACTCTTCACGACGTGCCAGCAGCCGGAGGGGCGGAACAAGACCAAAAGTGGCTGGCAGTGATTAGCACTCTATTTGAAGTGAACGATGATGATGCTGACGGATCAGCCGATGAAGCATTGGCTCCTTTTATCGAATCACTCAAGAAAGTGGCTGAATATTCAGCTTATGCTAGTAAGGCTTCTTTCCCAGAATGTAAACAATTTGTGCCAAACCTAAACCTCGAGGCAACCTTATATGTATTACTTCTGGCACTTTATCACACCGCTCAACCTCCGATTTAGATTTTTATGCAAAGTGAGATAGAGTGGCACGATACAGTGCTAGTGTCATCGGACTGGCAAAAGTAGAAAATGCGTTGAAAACCGACAATTCAATATTCCTTACAACAGCTACGGTAAAATAAAGTATAATTGTCGTTACAAAGCTGTTTTTAGGCAGCGGAGGCATAGCAACGCCGTTTAAGCCATTTGCGGTGATGCCAGCTGATAAATCAAGCTTCTTCCGCTACCACGGCTCTTTGACCACGCCTCCTTGTACGGAAACCGTGCATTGGACTGTATTCAGCACTCCTGTACAAATCAAACAATCTACTGTAAGTGGCATCGCCTCTTGTACTTGCAGTTCATACTGTACACCGCTTTCTTTGTTCTGTGTACCAGGGTATAGGGACGAGACCCATTGCCAGACCAGTCGGCCGCCCTACCTCTAAAAATCTTTGGTTCCAAGCTTAGGTTTAGCAAGTTCAGCTGTAAACTTCGGCTTAGGCTTATTTAATTTTAGGCATTATTGCACATGCCTTACTTTTTCACCCTTTCTTTATTCAATTTGGCTATACTATAAATAGTTAGTTCAGCTTGAGTGTAATGCTTGTGGCTACTGTCCGCTCCTCATGACTGGCTAACTTTGTCAAATACTGAGTTTAAGGTAGGTTTAAGGTTTAAGGCCTGGCATCGGCGTGTAGCTTAGTGGTTAGAGCACTGGACCGGCCAATCCAAAGTTGTTGGGTTCGATTCCCAGCTACGTCATTGCACATGCCTTACTTTTTCACCTATCTTTCCATTAGGGTTATGCTTAGGTTTAGGCTTACGCTTTAGGGTTAGACTTATGTAGGTTTACTTGAGTTGAGTGATCTGTGAGGTGACTGCTGTTTTGTTTCCCATCAAATACCCACTGTACGGTATGCACTGTAGTAATGAGTTTCCTACTGTATCTAACAAGTGTTCGATTTTCAGCTGGACGAGTTCCGCAAAGTGTCTGGAAACGGCGATGCTCCGTTGCCGTACAACTTCCGTGACGTGCAAGCACTGAATGGTCGGAAAATCTTCAAATTTGAAAAATGTTGAAAACACTTTGTTTGAACTTCAAAAAGGCAGTCTAAGCATAGAATAGACAGTTAGAGTAGTATATAATTTATTTATTGCTTTCTATATTTTGACAGTCTGTCTTATACTTCCTGCCTCCACCGCAAAAAGGAGTAAAACCTACAGTATACACGATCAGGATGCGCTACTTTTTTCGTATGCTTTTGGCTGTCTTTTGATTCATCCGTTCAAAGCTCGTCTGCAGTGATAGAAAATCAGCCGAAACCAAACGTTGCGTGCCAGAAAGAAACGTCATAGGTAAACCGAGATCTCGGTATTTCTCGAAATACCAAGAATACTGAACTGAGACCGCTAGTTTTATAAAATTTAGCAGTAAATCTATGAAAAATCTTCCGAAATAGGTTTTTACCATAAACTTTTATTATTTTTCCATGTTTTTATTCAATTTTACTAGCTTAATGTTTCACAGTGTCATAATTATTTGCCTCTTGATCGAACTTTTTTATAGAAACTGTACTCAAATGTTAAGCAAGCATTGTTTTTACTGAAGCAAATAGACGTCCAGAAAATTGAAAATACATGTACACTTATTCTATGGTAAATCGAGCTCAGATAATGAGTTCTCTATATTTCTCGGTATTCTCGGTATTTTTACGTCACTATAGGCAAAGTAAAAAGCGTCTCTAGTTGAGATGAAAAGAGTGAAAGTGTTTAGTAATGATCCGAACTGTGAATGAGATTAGATTGGAACGCTGAGATAACCGATGCACCTGACGGCACAAATGATACTGGAGCAGTTTTTCTGGTCTAAACCAACTGGTTAAACTTTGGCGCGGGTGCAGAAACTGGAAAAAATCGCATGCTTCATAAACACGGCAACAGACGCGCAACTCGTTATTTCCTCTGAGCGAGACATAAATTGGTGGTTTAGACCATGAAGACGCTTGCACTGCTGCTTGCCTTTGCGCTTTTGCATGTCTCGGTAAGCTCTTTTATTCTACCGTTTCTACTTTATGTACATAGCTTCTTCTCAATGTACACACATACAGTACTTGTACATTGGAAAGGGACAAAAATAGCTGTTGTTGGTTAATGAAAGGCATACATATAGTAGGGGGTTTGCTCCTCACCGGCAACGGCTAACTCTCCAGCTTGGCCACCCCCTACCAAAATGATTATTCGACACCTGCCTTCCAATTTTTCTGGGATGCAATTTTTAGACCAATTATTTTTCAGATTTTTCTCCACAATTCAGGCGCAACAACGGCTGAAATTGCCTGTTTTTAACTTTCTAGAACGACAACCTAAAGTCGCATTCTCTAGCGTGACCTACTGTATGTGAAGTCCGACTTTAAAAACGGCTAGCAATTCTAACTTTGGCGGGCGCCGAATTCTCTGACACAGCTACCGTATAGTGCTGTTTATAGTACCCCCTATTTATAGTACCCGGGGTACTATAAACGGCACTTAGTGCCATTTATTGTACCCGGGGTACTATAAATGGAGACAGATTTTTATTCTGAAATGTGCCACATATAGTACCCGGGTGCTATAAACAGCACTATACGGTAGAGAGAACTTCGGGCGGAGCATTTATCGATTGGTAAAACACAGAATTCAGACGCCTAAGTGCGACCATTCCGCGTAGCCATGATGCGCATGGGCCAGGCCGAACACACTTTTGGGTCTGCCGGGCAGAGCGCCCAACCCAGATCACCGAGAGCCAGTGTTGGTAAGTAGGTAGGCAAATGGGAACCGAACCTGAGCTGCCGTTGCACCTCATGACTACTGTTGTTTGTGTATACACATACACATTAACCATACACAAAAATACACATTATTTTTTCAATGTGTATACACATACACATTAACCATACACAAAAATACACATTATTTTTTCAATGTGTATACACTACACATACACATACACATTGAAAATTCCGATACACATTACCATGCACAAACACTACTCATAATGTGTATTTCTGTGTATGTGTATTTGATCAGCAAAGGTAGATAAAATTTTGAACTGAATCATAAAATTTCGATGTTTTTGCTGCAGTATTAATCAGTAGATATCCTCATAAAGCCTTCAAATGGCCTAAGTAACTCGATTTCAAAGCTATCCAAGGTTTCAAGCAGCAGACATTGAGAGATTTGATTTTCCTAGCATTTCTGTCTCAAAATCTACCAAAAAATTGCATTTTCAATACAATACACATACACAAATATACACAAAATTTCACATTGTTTTGCTGAATGTGTATACACAAATTAAATTACCATACACATGTGAAGGTAAATGTGTATACACATACACATACACATACACAAACGGAAAATCCAATACCAAACAACAGTACTTATGACAGTACTTGTTGTGCACGACTACCCCGTTGAAGGGCCCGAATAAGGCATCGGGTGTCCTGGTGTCCGGAAAAGTAGTGGAATTTAAACAACAACAACATTTAGCAAGGGCGTAGCTGTGAATCATACCCTGCACCTAAGTTTATGGACATCCCCCTATTGTGAGCAGCATGAACCTACTAAACCTGCATTTTCAGTTTGGAGGATTGCTGAGGTTCAAGCGACAGGAAGGTGCAGGAGAGGCCCCAGCTGCTGGAGATCCGGCTGATGCTGCAGGCGATACAACTTCAGGAGATGTAGATCCAGCAGGAGACGTAGATCCAACAGGAGATGTTGACCCAGCAGGAGATGTGGATCCAGCAGGAGATGTAGACCCGGCAGGAGATGTTGACCCAGCAGGAGATGCGGATCCAGCAGGAGATGTAGATCCAGCAGGAGATGTGGATCCTGCAGGAGATGAAGATCCAGCAGGAGATGCAGATCCAGCAGGAGATGTAGATCCAGCAGGAGATGTGGATCCTGCAGGAGATGTAGATCCATCAGGAGATGTTGATCCAGCAGGAGACATAGATCCAGCAGGAGATGTGGATCCAGCAGGAGACGTAGATCCAGCAGGAGATGTTGACCCAGCAGGAGATGTGGATGCAGCAGGAGATGTTGACCCGGCAGGAGATGTTGACCCAGCAAGAGATGTGGATCCAGCAGGAGATGTTGACCCAGCAGGAGATGTGGATCCAGCAGGAGATGTTGACCCAGCAGGAGATGCCGATCCAGTAGGAGATGTTGACCCAGCAGGAGATATGGATCCAGCAGGAGATGTTGACCCAGCAGGAGATGTCGATCCAGCAGGAGACATGGATCCAGCTGATATGGATCCAGCAGGAGACATGGATCCAGCTGATATGGATCCAGCAGTAGACATGGACCCAGAAGGAGATGGTGATCCAGAAGGAGATGAAGGACCTGCTACTTTCTTTTTCTAAGTTAGTATATTAGAGACCGATTGGTGTTGCTTGACCATTTCTGCAGTTTTCATTTACCTACCTATAGCAGGTTTTACTGTAATAGACATGATTGTTATTTTGCTCAAGCTCTGTCTGCATTGGGACCCCTTCAATACATATGCACTAGATTTTATGTAAACAGTCAGCTATGGAAGATATTCCAAAGTTTAAATTGGTGATTGGCAGTAGATTTCTGGACACCAACCAGAGACATGTGGTACTTAGACCTATTTCTTTTACAAATTTTAAATTGTATTGTAGTCATAGTTAGTAGACTCTGAAAATCGCCAAAAATTATTTGTGGTCTTAGTAGTACTCTCAAAAATTCGCGATTTTGAATATGTAGTCGTAGTTAGTAGTCAATTTGTAGTCATATAAAACGAGAATTTGAAAATCTAAAATAAAGAACCAAACAAGTGAGAGGTGGACATTTAAGGAGTATCATCTGTTTTTCTACAAGCTGTGATGCTAAAAAATGCCTGTTGATTTCTACTACAAAAGTTATAAATTTAGGATTGGCTTCAAAATACGTACGCGGTTATCTTGTTTACAACTTCAAACGATAAATTTTCGTTATTATTCGACCTATGTTATATTTTGTTTACTAAGAAACAAACAAACTTAGCTTTATCTACAAACGGTCAGAAATTCAATCAATAAATACTCCAAAATATAACTGGAAAATTGTTTTTGAATGACAAAAAAGTTGTTAAAACTAGTGAAAAAGCTCAATTAACAAAAACCCACCAATAAAATGGCACCATTTTCGCTTCTAAATGGCTAATGTGCATGATATAACCAAATAAGTTCCGGAATTTGCTGACTACTAATTTACAAATTCAAAAGGTGTTTTGTGGTCAATTTGTAGTCACTAAATCCGAATCTTGCAAGCGCGTCCGCGCGGCAGACCTTTCCACTATGCACTATGCTATATATCTCTTTTCAGGTCTGCATAATGGTGTAGGCTGTCACCCCTCTCTTCTCTTCGTTACAGAAGCGAGCGCGGACGAGCTGCTTATGGTGATTTAGAAAAAAGGCGGGATTTGGAGAGAAGCCATTGATGAAACTCTTTCGATCTAGCAAATTTTCTGATCTGTAAATGGCCCTATACGGAGGGCCCTGTTTTGTTCTTTGTTGTTGTGAAATACCGTGAAAAATTATTTCGTTTTGAGGTCAAACATTGTTGCCCCGTTCAGAAGTAGGGTGGAGCTAAAATGGAGAGAGATTCTCGGTCGCCACTGATTGGTTGAAGGCGGAGTTTATCATGTTGGAGCCTAAATCGCTTACTGGTGATTGGTCGATTTTTTTGCTATAAGCAGTCATTTTCCGTTTGCGAGATGTTTACGTTGCGTGGTGGTAGGCTGTTATTAAACCGCGATGGTATGACATGCTATGGTGCACGATTGAAAATAACGCTTAAACTAATGACAAATTTTGAAATGCTAAAAGATATTAGGAAATTTTTATGCACTCAGTTTGACAAAGGAACTGTTTTAGATTGGGTTGAAGATAAATACTGTTTTGTACTGTTGCGTTTTAACAGCCTCATACGATAAGTGACGTCATGTGACGTTCTACGGGGTATGCATTCGCG
>JASANB010000278.1:0-15307 GCA_030248155.1 Sabatieria punctata
AAGTTGTGTGGTGCTTCGCTGTGTGCGTAGTGATTCTGGTGCTGACGTTGGCTTGGTTATCCACTGGTGTCCGACCTATTTGGAACGGAAACTCTGTTTGGCTGGTGCAGATGCAGACCTGGCCGAACAGAAGGGTTGTACAGGTATGTAGATTCTGCTTGATGGACACTTTTCTTTTTGCTCTTCATGTCATCGTTCCCTCCGCAAATGTTCGCCAATCTTGAATGGATTAAAAATTTTGGATCAGGTGTAGCTGGGTGGGGGAAATGAAGAACCGATCCCAAACAGAAATTATTGTTTTAATGATCATAATTAATTATAAATTAACGAGTTTTATCGACAAATATCGATTATTGATTATTTTTTGGCAAAATTTCGAAATCGTCCGAATACGGTTATGTTATATATCATTTGAAAGCCCTTCCCCTGACGAGTCTAATGATCACTCCATCAGCATAGGGCACGCCCCGGGGGCCTGTTTTGCCAAATATAAAAGTATTCCGGCAAAACTGACTTTTTAGGGGTTCCTAACAAAAATTTCAATTTTATCTACCGTAAGTTAAGTGCCTGACTGTTTAATGCACAAATTATTTCGACACAATTTTTACAGATTTGGTAAACATTTGTTGAAATGGCAGCAAAAACAAATGTGATCGTATTTTTCGGACTCTACTATTTTATGCAGCGTTTGTGCTTGGCTCAAAAAGGAAGGAAAATACCAGTTTACGAGTATTACGTTGGAGTCTGGCTGGGTGCAAATAGAAGCGAGTATTTTAGTGTTGGTTGTCCTATGTTCCCCATCTCATACCAATTACACACTTCAACGCAAGCCCTATGCAAACTTGCTTTTGTTTTGGCTGATTTATTTGTAGGTGATGCAGATAGACGAATCGTCGGCCAACGAATTCCGCGATCAGCAAACCGACACACGTACCGTTCGGCTGAACGACAGTCAGCTGGAAGCCATTCCCCCGCACAACAGCCACATTTTTACGGAAGAAGCCGCCGTTGGGGAGGCTTGGACTGAGCCGTCCGGCTCTGACACTGACCACTCGGCTCCGGACAGCGAGAGCGCTTCGTCCCCGTCTCCACAGACGCCAGCAGAGAGCGCCGTCACTCCGCAGCCAACCGAGGGCGACACTACGATTAAGCTGAAATTCTTAGACGACACGCAGAGGATGGTAGCGGCTTGGCTCTCACAAACTGTTGGCGAATTCAAACGGTACTGCTTCACTGCCACCCACAGGCTTCTTTAAAGATACTTAACAACCCTTCGTAAAAGTTGCCAAACCGAAACCATTAAGTGCAGGGCTGAGACCAGAATTGTGTGCAGCAAAGTGTTGGTGCATAAGATCGCCTTGCATGCATCTATTAGGGAGTTTGGGCGTTACCCCTCGCTAGAAAGGCCAAACCCCCTCCCCGAGACAGTTTAGGGACCCCCGACCCAAAAATACAAGTACTAGTAGCAGCTCCAGTACTAACAAGCTAGCTCAGAAATAACTATTTTTAGCTTAAAATTTGGTTGAGAAGCCTTTGTAAACCGAATTTGGCGTTTCCACTGCTGATATTGTTGTTGTAACTTTTTGTCCTTTTTGGACTAGGAGTAGCCAACTGCTGGGAGACGCCCAGTTCGCCGCGACCGGTTCGCCGCGCCCGGTTTGCCGCGGCCGGTTTGCCGCGAACCGGTTCGCCGCAGGGTTATTCCGCCGCGGACCGGTTCGCCGCAGGTAATAATTTTTTAATTCGGTTTAGCAAGCGTACATGTACTGTGGCAGCTTATAAATAAGAAGTTATTTTTAACGATTAGTCTTGTCAGTAACCGGTAAGACTACCCGGAAGCGCGGGACGGTCGACAGGCAACAGAGCCTAAGACGCCCCACGCTACCATCTGTGCAGCCAGTAACAGACAAGCCTGGCGCTGCAAGGTGGAGCGACATCGGGAGCAGGACCTGCGCCCCAGGGGCTGTAGTGATGGGCTATGAGGCGCGTCCAACTCCTCATTGGCAGATAAGACCACAGCCTCGGACGACCACAGGTCGGTGAGAGGAGTGAGTCAGCGCGTTTAGAAGTTCAGCTGGCACACGCGCCACATGCCACTTACTTGCCATCGACTCCTCTTTGCCACAAACACTAGCCGCGCCGAGGGGTGAACGTGTGCAGTCGCCTCGCTACACACGCACACAGCAGTCGGTGGCCTAACCACTCCACCAACTGTGCTGGCGCAACAAAAATTTACCGTTAACGTCTCTCTAATAGTCTAGTCCAAATATTCATTTTCTTTAATTTTCATTGAATTGGGGACGTTAATATTCTTTGTACGTAATTTATACTATCAGACGTGGGAAAAGGGGGTAAGGAAGGGATGGTCCCGCTCATGCTCTTACCTACCCTCAGGCCGCCTGCCCGCCACTACCCCTTTCGGAATTTTTGGAAGAATTTTATACAGATAATTACGATGAAAATGTGCTTAGATATTGGTGTAAATGGGCTTAAAATAGCCTACATTTTATAACGAAAAATATTTCAAAAATGTTGATTTTAGTATAAAAACTGGGACTTTTTGGTTTATCAACCCTCAGCCCCATCATGATTTGAAAATTTACTAGTGTGCATTGTCATGTCTGATAGTAACAATGAGACTTAAACCAAACGATGACCACCGCACCACTTCGATGCGTTGACACGGTTAACACGATCCGCTGACACGATATATTTACATGACCTGCTAACACGTTTTAGCCGATCGTGTTAATCGTGTCGGCAATGAGACCGTCTCCAGCGTGTTAGCACATCGCTAGCACTGTTATCACGACATACGTACACGATTTGCTAACACGTGTAAGCGGATCGTGTTAACCGTGTCGACAGAGTCGTTTTTCCTGTGACAGTACATGTACGCTTGCTAAACCGAATTTGAAAAATATTCTCTGCGGCGAACCGGTCCGCGGCGGAAGAACCCTGCGGCGAATCGGCCCGCGGCACAGGACACCCCTCGCTCTTTTCAGAGCCCTTCAATGGGGTAGCCCTGTCTACAAACAACTCTCCCCCTTGCTGCCATTAGGTGCAAGACAGCTAAGGTTTGGTCCCCATTTATCTACTTGCCATTGCTGACTTTCGACGGCCTGGGTTGGGCTTTGTGTCGACTACTTCCCATCGCCTCGACAGGTTTCGAACCCACAAACACACCGCTTCCACGGGTACCGGGGCCGCCGTGACACACGGGATAGCGTAAACTACCCATGGCCAAGACGCGACATTTGATAAGATATTTGAGAAATCGGTGATTTTGGAAGTCCTTTTTATCGTTTTTGCTTGTTTTTAGCTCTGAAACGCATGGAACTGAAACTGAAACTTCTTCATGGAAAAAAATTTGAAAAAAAAATTTCGAACTGGAAAATTTTCATAAAAAAGATTTTTTGGCCTTCAAATTTTTTTACAACTTTAGCTCGATTCTTTCGGAAGATGTTTAACTGAACGTAAAAAATCTGGTTTTCGCTGTGACCAATGAAGCGATGCTTGGACACAAAAAATAATTGTTGTTATTAAGTTAAAAACATTTCTGAACTGGTTGGCTGAAAGTTCATTTTATAATTTTTAGATTAGGTTGTTCCCATACACGGGCTGGGGGTCTGTGGAGGGGGATTGGGTTCGGTTCGTCGACGCTCCATTCGTCGACTTCCGTTCGTCGACACTTCGTTCGTCGACTGTTCGGTTGGTCGACTGTTCGGTTGGTCGACTGTTCGGTTGGTCGACGTTCGGTTGGTCGACTGTTCGGTTGGTCGACGCTTCGTTCGTCGACTGTTCAGTTGGTCGACTGTTCGGTTGGTCGACTGTTCGGTTGGTCGACGTTCGGTTCGTCGACACTCTGTTCGTCGAATTAAAATTTATTCGCTTGGCCTGTAGTCGTCCGGCCGGCCTGTAATTGTCCGGCGTAGCGCGGGTCAAGCTCATTGGCGAAACCATAAATGACCGGAGGCAAACGGCTGGCCATGAATGAGCGGCCATAGACTGCCGTCATTCACGGAGTCGCCAGAGGGAAGTGCGCTATGGAGACTGTGCTAACGAAGCGCAACGCAACGGCGTTCGTCCATAAGGGCTACAATGTACATTATTTGTCTACGCAGTGGACAAACGAAACCCTGATGGTGTACAGTCATGTCTCGTTAATCCGGACAAGTTAGGACCGGCCAGTTTTGTCCGGATTAGCGAATTTCCGGATTAACGAATCAAAGCTAAAACACTGTTTTTCGGGTCAAAGGCCTAGATGACAGCTTTTTGTTAATTGCATATCAGATTCTGCAGAACTGTACCTCCTAATTAAAGGCCAAAAGCTTATTTCAGCTGATTATAGCTCCTAAAAAGGCAAAAATAATCACATTCTGACTCAACGAAAAGCATTTTTTCAATTGAAAATTCACACGTGAATTGAAAAATCGCGCATGAATTCTGTCCAAAAAGAATGCGCATTGCCTGCAGTCATACCGTAGCCTTCCTTAAATGCCTGCACGCGTTGCCTAGAAATCTGCAGTTCCATCTATTACACTACTAAAGTCTGTTCAAAAATCTTTGGCGCTGGGTACATCCCGCAGTGTCCCGAATTTATGCGTGGTGTGAACCCCATACATGTATATATGGATCTGTTCGTCTCATCAACGAGACTACTATACTGAAATTGAAATTTGCATATTGAACTTCAGTTAGAAGCAAGAAGCCTGACAAAAAAATCGACTTTTTTGGCAAAGCGCCAATTTTTCCGCCGATACCAGATTCGCATTCCTCAACCTTCAGGCATCTCGAAAATACTACCATATATGGGTCTACGATCAACCCTACAAAAGTTACACTCGATTTTCTAATGCCGACAAGCGGTCAAAATTTTGTTCTCCCATAGTTAAGCACAAAAATTCATTCAAGATCGAACACATGGGCGTTTTTTTCCTCCAATCAATTTCAGCTTCACGGTTCTATGTTATTTCGGATATGCTGAATCCAGCGGTCACAGTGGTTTTGCTCTACCACTTTGATTTCTGCTAGAAATTTGACCTCGAAGTTAGGGTGTCCACCCAAATTTCATGAACAGCCTTACCCAATGTATCTTGCGTGGCCCTGGTCGAAACCCCATACATGTATATATGGATCTGTTCCTCTCATCAACGAGATTACTATACTGTTCTCGAAATTTGCATATTATTCTTTAGTTAGAAGAAAGAGGCCTGACAAAAAAATCGACTTTTTTGGCAAAGCGCCAATTTTCATGCCGATACCAGATTCGCATTCCTCAACCTTCAGGCATCTCGAAAATACTACCATATATGGGTCTACGATCAACCCTACCAAAGTTACACTCGATTTTCTAACGCCGACAAGTGGTCAAAATTTTGCTCTCCCATAGTTAAGCACAAAAATTCATTCAAGATCGAACACATGGGGTTTTTTTTCCTCCAAGCAATTTCAGCTTCACGGTTCTATATTATTTCGGACATGCTGAATCCAGCGATCACACTGGTTTTGCTCTACAGCTTTGATTTTTGCTAGAAATTTGACCTCGAAGTTAGGGTGTCCACCTGAATTTCAGAAAGTGTTATTGTCTTGTCGGCAATAGAAAATCGACTGTAACTCTGGTAGAGTTGATCGTAGACCCATATATGGTAGTATTTTCGAGATGCCTGAAGGTTGAGGAATCCGAATCTGGTATCGGCACAAAAATTGGTGCTTTGCCAAAAAAGTCGATTTTTTTGTCAGGCCCCTTTCTTCTAAGCAAAGTACAATATGCAAATTTCAAGAACAGTATAGTAATCTCGTTGATGAGAGGAACAGATACATGTATGCGATTTTGACCAGGGCCACACAAGATACATTAGGTAAGGCTTTTCATGAAATTCAGGTGTACACCCTAAATTCAAGGTCAAATTTCTAGCAAAAATCAAAGTCGTAGAGCAAAACCAATGTGACGGCTGGATTCAGCATGTCCGAAATAATATAGAACCGTGAAGCTGAAATTGGTTGGAAGAAAAAAACCCCCATGTGTTCGATCTTGAATGAATTATTGTGCTTAACTATGGGAGAACAAAATTTTTACTGCTTGTCGGCGTTAGAAAATCGAGTGTAACTTTGGTAGGGTTGATCGTAGACCCATATATGGTAGTATTTTCGAGATGCCTGAAGGTTGGGGAATGCGAATCTGGTATCGGCAGAAAAATTGGCGCTTTGCCAAAAAAGTCGATTTTTTTGTCAGGCTTCTTGCTTCTAACTGAAGTTCAATATGCAAATTTCAATTTCAGTATAGTAGTCTCGTTGATGAGAGGAACAGATCCATATATACATGTACAGGGTTCACACCACGCATAAATTCGGGACACTGCAGGATGTACCCAGCGCCAAAGATTTTTGAACAGACTTTAATTCAGGTTGATCGCGTTTCCGTGCAGCACAACTATGTTCGTGACGCAGCCAACGTTTTAGTGATTCTACCTATTTGTATGTGAATAAACAATTATGGTGGCCGTTACCCTCCTCCGGTCATTTTTGGTTTGGCCAATGAGCTATTAAGTGATCTGCACTACGGCGACCAATTACGGGCTGGCCGAACGATCACAGGTCGGCCGGATGATTACAGACTGAAGTGAATAAATTTTAATTCGACGAACAGATCGTCGACGAACCGAGCGTCGACCAACCGAACAGTCGACCAACCGAACAGTCGACCAACGGAGCGTCGACGAACGGAAGTCGACGAACCGAGCGTCGACGAACCGAAGTCGACGAACCGAAGTCGACGAACCGAACCTATCCCGTGGAGGGTTGCCTACACTCCAGCTTGGGCTCGATGTATCCCATCCCTTCACAAACAGTCTTTTCTTGCTGGACTGACTCACCCAAAAAGTTGCCGCGACTCCGCATCGGAAGGCCCATCTCCCGGATTTTGACTACGCCGAAACTATTTTTTTCCGGGCCATATATGGTTACAACAATACATGTAACAGGTCCCGGCCGCCCGCCGTGGGGGAGGGGGAAGGGTTTTTTCGTCAGGTGGGGTGTGGGTCGAGTGTGGTTTCGCCCAGCGGGGGTCCAAATTTTCAAAAAAGCTCCAAAACGCCTGGAAATGCGTTTTTAGCACTCTTTTCTCAGTAAGGAGATAAAAATCGCTATTTTAAGCTGCCAAAGAGAGCTAAAAACAAGCAAAAGCGATAAAAAGGGCTTCCAGAAACATCTATTTCTCTTAAATATTAGCAGTGGAAAGGCCAAATTCGGTTCGCCTCGAGACAAGCCCTCTACTCTAACTGGTGTTTATTAGACGTCACTTCAACTCAGAGGTGGGAGAGGGCAAGGTGATCCGTCTGATCTACCGCGGTCAGTTGCTGCGCGACGACAGCCGGTCGCTGGCCAGCTACGGTCTGCACGACAACTGCATTCTGCACTGTCACGTGTCCAGCACGCCTTACTCCCGGGAGGGCACCGGCACTGGCGCGGCGGCCAACGCCACCGCTGCGGGCGGACGCAGCCAGTTCCAGCCGGGAAACTACGTCTACGTGATTTTCGCCGTCAAGTTCGCTTTGCTCTGGTCGGCTTTCTGTGTGTACCCCCAGTTTTTCGACTTCGCCAGCATGTTCTCGCTGATTCTGTGCACGGCTGTCTATCTGGCCTTCCTCTACTGCAACCACCGACGCGAGAGACCCCAACCGCAGCTGCGCTGAGTTCGGCTGTCTACGGAGACAGTGACAGAGTTCTATCGGACACACCAGTAGCAGCAGTCTAGTCTAGTGTGCTGGTTATGAGTTTGGTTGGTGTTCGTGTTGTCCGTCAACGCTTTCAGCTTTATACCGTCGAGACGTTTGTGTGTGACAAATCTTCATAAAATAGAAAACAACAGTACAGAAGCACACTGAGAACCGAACTTACAAGTACGAACACATACAAATTGCTGGATGCTGCTGTTGGTTGACTGTTTAAGGTGAAACGCTGCTGATTGTGCGTGTTTACAGGTGCGAAACGGCTAAATTGTGTCCGGTGCAGTGATGTCCGGTGGGGGTGGTGTAGGTCCGTTGGAGAGATTAGAAGCTTTCTCTGCCGCTGCCGACGACGCAGACGAATAAGATGCATTGCTGCTGGGTGACTGTGCCAATTCCTGCTCGTCACTCTTGTCGTTGGTGCGCTGCTCTCTCCAGTGCTTTTCTATCTGCAACACTCACTTTCTAAACTTCTCACTGGGTCCTAAAGTAGGTGCTAGAATTCTGCAGTAACTCAGGATTTAGCTTGATCGAAATAAGCGATTTAGGAACAAATGCTGCTAAAACAGTGTTTAGGTAATTTTTGAACCCTTATCTCTGTGGCATGGGATTTTACAGGATTTCTTTATTACAACAGACCAAAAAATTACGGTTCCTTTTAGCCCGGCATCAGAACTCCGGTGCAAATTCGAGAAAAAACAGAATAGCAATAAAAGCTTGCGAAACGATATACTTAGGCGTTGGTGTGTTGGGCTTGTTAGGCTGGTCAAGAAAACTCCGATCATAAGTACGCATTAGCACGGCGGAGCGGACAGTAAACATAAAACAGATAGGAAACCACTTACTATTTTCTTGACGTGCGTAATCAACTCCTGCGAGTTTGGTGCAAGCGGATGCACGTCATCAGCGGAGAACGGCTCAGAAACGCTAACGTTATTGAAAACCACAATTTTGCCGTCATCCCAGTGCACGTCATCCAACCTAAAAGCAGTAAACGTGCTTTCGAATCGAACAGAAGGCGACATGCAAAACGAAAAGGTTTATTGAAAGGAAATAACGGACTGCAGCAAACACTATTAGTAAGAAAACAAGAAGTGCACGGACAGAGAAGCGACAGATAATCTGCACAGTCAAGCTTCTCTTACGTGCGCCGAATGGTTGAAAAGATGCGCTGCCCCTCCAAAGAAACGTGCGCTGGAGTAATGGTTTTCTTTTTCTTCTCCACAGCTTCCTTCAGCCGCTGCTCAACCTGAAAGCAAGACCAAGGTCCTGCCAAAGCAGAAGAAACAAAGTTAGTCACTTTGTTCAAATTCACCGGCGGCAGCTGTACAGCCTGAGTGGAGGTGGACGGTTCTTTGATCACCTCAACGGTGCGCACGTACGCCAGATTCAGAAACAACACTCCACATTTTGATCCCGACAGGGCTCCTTGTTGCTGCTCTGAAACAGCAGCACTGCAGGTACAGCCGAGCTAATTTAGGGGTGGGGCAGTAGCCGGTCAACCGGCCGTGTCCGCCCCAGGATTCTGAATAATGTTTTGTTTGTGTTTTTACATAAGTAGCTCAGGAGCGGTCAGATTGAAAAACAGATGTCATTTTCGTAATCAGCGGCAAAAACTGCATTAGGTGATATAAATTTGATGGCTCTGTACCATACATGGGCCGGGGGGGTCTGGGGGGGGTTGCCCACCCCCCAACTTGGGCTCGACCCCCCCCAAACGACCCCACCCACCCACCTGAAGCCGACTTTTGTTCCTGACCCCAACCACCAAAATCGCCGCGACCCCCCCCCCAAACCGGCAGGCCCACCCCCAAATTTTCGGATGTTGACTACCCCAACCCATTTTTCCGGCCCATGTATGCTCTGTACCCTACATGCGACCGAATTGAGTTACACATACGACGAGCATGTTATAGCAAGTGCAGCCGTTTTGTTCACAACTCATAAAATGCCCACATCTTCAAAACTAGAGCAATTTTGGAATCAGCAGCAAACCTACACAAGAAAAGCTGCTTTGTACCACAGTTTATGCTCATGCTAGCGAGCAATGCCACTCAAGAAATACTGTTGGTCTCAAATTTGGACGGAAATTTCTCTCGACCCAGAGCGAATCTAGCTAAACTGAATGCATTTTCGTAGTTTTCGGTGAATATCTCGCTAACCAAGTAAGATCTGAAACGGGAGTACCAGAACATAAAAGACCATTGGAACAGCTACAAAACGATGTGCGGGTCGGGATCCTAGCATAAGAAACGAATGAAGGGTAATCGTTTGAATGGAGGCTGTCAGACACGTGAAAATGACACAAAAAATTGCTGCCGACCAAACTTTGAGCGGGTGTAGCTCCGGCTAAAGCGGTTTGCTGGTGGCCGGGCATGCACCGTTGGTCTTCGATTGAGACTATTTCAACATAGATATCAGCCAGGTCCGTGAGATGACCCTGCTTGGTCCTATAAGCTGACTTTCTCGCAAAATGCATCTTAATAATAGGCCGGGACGAAACGGTCGGGACAAACAGCAAAGGGACGAAACGGTCGGGACGAAATGAGCTGATAACCAAATTTTTACGATTTTTTACAATTCAGACACTACAATCGCTAAAATCAACTCTTTTTAGTCGCTGTATTTGAGTCGAAATTAGCGATTTTTTGCGATTTTTTAGCCTTTTTAGTAACCAACCCCTCTCATCGAATTTGGGGTCAGACCTCCAACCCCCCTCCCATTGGTGTAACATGTATGCCGCCACATGCAAATAGGAACTCTCTGAATGCTAACACAAAATAGTCAATTTTGACGACATGTTGGTTTGGTTTATCACCTCCATAGATGGGCTTACTTATCCCGCTCGCTGGTCAAGGTCCCTCGGTCGTCCCCAGACCGCCGTCGCCGAAAAACAGCAATTTTAGAGCGTATTTCAAGTTCGTTTCGGAAATCGGCCAACCCCCACCGTGGCAGATGCAGATTTTCCGGGCCATGTATTTGCGGCTCAAAAAAGAGCTTACTGAGCGCAAGCACTCTCTGGCTGTGATCAAAGGCCAGCACCTCTCCTTCTACAACTTGTCCGTCTCGGTAGGTCTTGCACTGCACCACCGCTCCCAACGGAAACACCTCGTCGTGCGCATCGATCGCCTCCATATTAACCGTCATTGGGCACAACACCCACACTCGCACCCCTTGCCTCTCGCGCCCTCTAGCTGCTCTCTCTACTCCGTCCCTATCCTTTTGTCCCTTAGTTGATTTGCAATTCTCTTCACGTGATAATTGACGCAACCTAAAACAAGTACACAATAGAATAAAAAGTTCAGGCGATAGGTTGCATAACGCGAAACGCAAACAAAGCGTCGAACACCTTGTTCAGTCTAAGCCGTACAAGATTGAATAAGACTGGATTGGGTTCGGTTCGTCGACACCGGTTGGTCGACGCTCGGTTCGTCGACACCTGTTCGTTGATGCTCGATTGGTCGACTGCTCCGATCGTCGAATTTAAAATTTATTCACTTGGGTCAGTAATTGGCCGGCCAGGCCCCCCTAATGGCATGGCATGGCGCAGGTCACTCTAGCTCATTGGCCAAACCAAAATCGCTTGCGCGAGGGATCTATTATGGAGGGTGTGCTAACGAAGCGCAACAGGCAGGCGTTCGTCCATGATGGTTACATGTACTGTATGTCATGGACAAACGAAATACTGATGGTGTTACCGTCTGCTGGAAGTGTAACCAGAAAAAACTTATAATAAAAAATTTATAATAAAACCAGAATTATAATAAAAAATTTGCCAAAATGGGTGTTTCGTAATAAAAAATAGCAAAAAATGCTGATTTTGATTACAAAACACCAATTTTTGGCAAAATGTCCATTATACTTCTCCTAGCTTGGTGGAAAAATTAATATGTAAATTAACTGAAAAAGTGGGAAAATTCATGTGCATACATGCAATTTTTTGTAAATTCTTTGGAAGCAGCCAACATTTCATCCAGCAAACCTGCATAATACTAATATTTGGTACTTTTTTAAGATATGGTATTATTTGGTATTTTATACATATATTTATCTATATCTATCTATAAAAAACATAAATGTATATATATATTGAAAGAATATGTGATTCATTGTGAGTGTTGGAGTGTCTTGTGTCGATGGTGACACAAGGAGATGGTGAGGAAGAAGTCGGGAATGAAGAGAGTGAAGAGAATGAAGAAAGTGAAAGGAATTAAGAGAAGGAGAATGAAAAGACGAAGGAGTCAGAGGAGAAAGATTTGTTTGAGGCAGAAGAGAAAGATTTGTTTGAGTATGCCAGAGAAGCGATCTTTGCCAGTTTTACCGATGACAAGAAGTCAAGTGTATGCGAAAGCGATGAAAGGAAGAAAAGTAGCAAGAAAGAGAAGAGGCAAGCAAGATGGCGGAACAAGACAAGTTTTTAGTGGCGATGAAGAGTTGGAAACGGCAACTACAGATTCGATTCTTTTCCAGGGCTGTCAGGCATGGAGGAGGCCCAGTCGACATCCCTGAGGGGGAGTGATGAAAGAATATGTGATTCATAGTGAGTGTTGGAGTGTCTTGTGTTTTGTATATCGTGCGGTTGTTTGGTGTGATCCAGTGAGTGCGTGTATTGCGTTGTGTTGCATACAAGACTAACCAGTAAAGACTCCTCTCTCTCACTTCTCGTTTCAATATATATATACATTTATGTTTTTTATACCAAATAGTAGAGTGCGAACTGGTATTGGGAATTGGGTGTATTGGGGTGTTTTCCAGGTATTGGGTATTGGGGCTTTTACCTAGTGTTGTTAGGCTCTTTTTTTTAAAAAAAGGCTTTTTTTAAAAAAAAAGCTTTTTCTTTGAAGGCAAATTTCGAAAACTTTTATTTTATTCACAGTATGGAAATTTTGGGGGAAAATCGCTGAATTTAGCCTCAACTATACATTAACAGTGCAGTTCTATCAATTTCTTGCCTATTCTAAGCCTAAAAATAGGTTTTGAAGGGCAGCAGCCACTCTGTGAGCAATGCTGCAGGTAGAATGTCGACTCTCAGGCTGTAACACTATGTTTGAACCAAAGTATCAGCTCTTGTATTAAAAGTTGCTTCTGATGCATCCTTGCATCTCCTACAAGCTATATTTCATGCTAGGAAAAAATTTTGAAAAAAAAAAAATTTCGAAATGAAAAATTTTCATAAAAACAGCTTTTTTTTGGCTTTCAAAAAAAATTTTTTTACAACTCTTCTTTTACCCCCCAATACCCAACACCCAATACTAACTGGGACAGGTAAGAATAGAGGAAAATCGATGTTGACCTGAAAAATTTATCTGAAAAAATCGAAAAAGTTGATCGATGATTCGGTTTAGGAAGCTGTTTTCGCGTTAAATCAACTAAACGTTAGTAGTTCCTAAAGTGTACGCTTTTCTAAGTGCTACACCAGTAATTAATTTCTATGTTCTTATTTAAAATGAAAAGTACCGCACCCATGGCTATTGCGGTGGTGCACACAATTTCCAGCCCAGCTAGGAAAAAAATTCACTGGAAATAAGAAACACGACTGAATTACGAAATATTAACTACCAAAACTGTCAATTTCTGCTAATTTTACGCCCTAAATGGCTTCTAAATGCTTTCTGAAAAGGTAGTTTTTCAAATTTTCTCTTCCTGCTTGGGCAGTGGCCCAATCAGGCCTCTTAAAAATTTTAATCGCAGTGCCAATAAATCTTGCGTGCACAACTGAAATGTACCTGTCCACTGAAATGTAATTTTTGGCCCAGCTACGTAAGTATTTATTGGGTATTGGGGGTCTCAGGTATTGGTATTGGATATTGGGGTATTGGGTTTTTCAGGTATTGTTCGCACTCTACCAAATATTAAACATCTGTATGTTCCATTTTTGTTTGAACTTCTTAACATGGACCGTTTACATCGGAGATGCTTCCTGCATGATTGGAAAGCTGTGTTTTTACCAGACTGAGTTGACAGACATTTGAACACAAGCTTCAGAACTTTATAAATGCTGTCAAAATTGCTTTTCCCATGGTGCAGCGGTATGTGAACGTGATAAAGCTTGCATTCCATCAAGAAAGCAGAGAGAACATATTTTCGCTTAGTCTACATTGCTTTGCGACCTATTCTGAGAACTACTTGGAAATATTTCATTCAGAAAATGCCATTCACTAAAGCAAACAGTAGATTTTTAATTGAAGTAGTCATCATTCTCAAAGTGCCCACCATGCTCCTAAGAAAAAATCCTAAGTACTTAAATAAGTTTGTGCTGGAAGACTAATTGGATAGGTGTAGAGTGTGCTGGCCGCATGCAGCGGCCCTGTCTGACCTCTCTGCTTGGCCGCCTTTAACAGGAGGCCGCTGCCCTCCCTTCTGTTGTCTCCTGTGTTAAAAGCCATGCAAATTGCTTTCGCAAATGTCAACTTGCATTCAATGTAGCTACAAGATCTTTTCTGGCCCAGTAAAAGTCGTGAGATGCTCCTGTGCAGTGGAGCATTCCTGTGTCAGCCCTGTTTTGGAAAGTCTTTGCTGGGACCGAGTGTCCATTCAGTACTGTGATGAGGTTTGTAGTCTTGCATGTAAAACCAACTTTATTGCTCTGAATTGCCCAGACTGCTCTGACCTGATTGAGAGACCTTGCTCCAAAGAAATGGACCGTGATGACTGGCCATCAGTGTCTACCATACATGTAACAGGGGGGTCTGGGGGTCTGCCCCCACTACGACTTAGGCCAGACCCCCCAGATGGGGAACCCCCTGAGACGATTTCGCCGACCCCCCTCCGATTTTTCTGGCAAGTAAATTTTTGAGCAAATTTTTGCAATTTTTTTACAATTTCAGACACAAAAATTGCCAAAATCGCCTGCAAAACAGCACTTTTTAGCTGTATTTCAGCCCAAATTAGCGATTTTTGGCGATTTTTAGCCCAAAAATTGCGATTTTTTTCGATTTTTGAGCGTTTTTTAGTGCCCTACCCCCCTCCCAAAATTTTGGCTCAGACCCCCCAACCCCCCCTCCCCCATCGGCGGATGACCTGTTACATGTATGGTGGCTACCATGACTGCTCCCGGCCCTCCTGATAATGACTATTCTACTCTCTGCAGCAACACACAACTGTCTTGCAAACGGCCAGAAATGGCTTGCCTGTTCCAAATCCGCCTTCGTGCTATGAGAAAGCGCACTCAGAGCTGGTGCGTATTTGTGACTGGGAACGGATGCGAGAGCGTGAGCGGCGCAGTCCTTTATGGACTCTTCACTCGAGCGACAGACAGTAAGGACATCCCTGCACTAGTA
This sequence comes from Sabatieria punctata, assembly GCA_030248155.1. Lineage (NCBI taxonomy): Eukaryota > Metazoa > Nematoda > Chromadorea > Araeolaimida > Comesomatidae > Sabatieria > Sabatieria punctata. The sequence continues at coordinate 15,008 of JASANB010000278.1, forward strand.
AACGATCTGTTTTCTGAGCTGTCTATTGACTGCTTGAATATTTTGAATATTCGGACTCTTGGTACAGATATGAATCGTAAGGTTGTGGTGGAATTGAAAGAACAAGCGACTAAACAGACCATCATGCAACGAAAAAGAAAGGCTGTCTGCAAAGGCCCAGTAAGCATCTGTGTACATTGGTTGTGAGTGATCTGACGCCGTGGAAAGCTAAGAAAGCTTTTGACTTGCGGAAAGAATTGCGGCTACGGCGGGAAAATGGCGAAACCGATCTCTTTGTAGACTACGCACGCTCTGCATTCG